>JABUQX010141835.1:5000-15000 GCA_015478945.1 Trachelipus rathkii
ATATATATATACATATATATTATAAGGTTACTAAAAAATATGGCATTGCTGGTCTGAAAGAAATCATGGAACTAAAAGGATTTTACGGAGGTCCAACTAGATCTCCTCTTCAGAAACTAAAGAAGGAGGAACTCGAGGATATCAAATCTATGTTTAGTGGATCAGGGCATCTTTGAATAATAATTTAAATATAAAAATAATAAAGATTTAAAAGGTTCAAGCGTGGTTTAATAACCTTATAACTTGATTAAGCAACATTATATTCCCAACCAATCACGGGTCGAAGGGTACAGGAGGCAGAGCCTCCCTTAGATAAACGATAGTGCACCATGCATTTGTGTCCTTCGACTGCTCTATAACATTTAAACTGTTAATAACATAGACATCCTTAATAACCTTATGATTTCATAGAGTAATATTATATTCCCAACCAATCACGGGTCGAAGTGTACAGGAGGCAGAGCCTCCCTTAGAGATAAATGATCATGCGCAATGCATTTGTACCCTTCAACCGCTCGTAACATTTCACCTGTTAATAACATAAACATCCTTAGACTGAACATAAACAACAAAAATAGTTTTGGAAACCTCATATCACAACGGTTGTTAAGGTGGCCTCAAAGAAGCTGAGGATTCTGTTCAGATAGAGGGAAATTTATTCATCTTTACAACGTTTCAGAAAACCAATTTCAAGATTCAGCTTCTCTAATTTATTCTTATTCCTTTCCGTAGTTCTGAGTAGTTTTAATTATCTGGGGCATTTCTTCTTGAAATAATATTATATACGTTGCAATTCCTTGGGAATCTGGTTTTAATAATAAACAACAGAACCAATTCTCTGAACATTCTTAGCAGAAAACAATAAACATCTTGATAAAGACTTTTGTTTCATTCAATGTAACATATTTCTAGGTAATTATAGAGTTTAAAAATTGTTCTGGATAAAATATAAAAAGGTCTGGTTCACGTTTCGGGAAATCAGTCATCTTCAGGACAACATGGCAGTAACATAGTAGTCAAAAGTAAAAAGCTTTGAGGCTTAAGACCGTTGGAGTCTATATAATAACACTGAATCACTAAATTGGTTACCATAACAGTACAGTATAACACTAAAATAGTTGCAAGTGAAACGGACCACTATCATTGTTAAGTGATGAATTTTGACTGTCTATGTGAGGTGATTCTAAAATTTTCAAATTAAGTTATTGGTTGGTTTGTGAAAGAACTATGAAGTAAAATAGACTTATTATTACTGTTATTATTAGTTATTATTACTGGAACTATGGTTTCTATTGCTGGAGGAGAGCTTGGATGCAAAATATGTGCAAGTTCTCTAGCCGAGCAACCTCTATATTAAGCATCCCTGACAGAGAATTGGTGCAGAGTGCTACCAACATAAGCGCTCGTGCAAACACCACAGGAATATTTACAGTTGATCGGAGAATTTTATGATGCACATAAAGTCACACCTTTCTTAAAGTATTTTAATATTTCCCTCGAAATTCTCATAACAAAAAATTCTTTTGATTGCAACACAAGTATTTACATAACCTACTTTTACCAATTTGTCACAAAATTTTCCATTCACGTCCCCTTTATTTATTAATGTAATAGTATAAAAACTTTAATCTTTAGAACCTTCCATCTAACATCTAATTACCAAGACCTTTAAAAAGAATTTATCTTTCTAAATAAATTTTTCAAATTAAATTTCTACCCTTACTCATTAATTTATAGGTTAATAAGATTTTTGAACCAATCTTACTCTATTGATAACCTTACTCTGTGGGTACCAAAACAACCATTATTTATCAAACTTCCGTCTTACGACCACTACTAAATTAAAACTAAAAATGAACTACTCATAATTTTACAAAATCGTTATCCTCATAAAGACCCTCTACCTGCTAATTTGTGTTCTTTGGTCATCTATAGATATTCCTGTGGTGCTGGCAGCATTCAGCGCCAATTCTCTGTCAGGGCCGATGAACAAATGTTGCTCGGCTAAAACCGACACATATTTTAGAACCCCACCCTTCTCCAGCATTAGAAACCATAGTTTCAGTAAAAATCATCCCATAAATCTATATCACTTCACAATTCTTTCAAAAACCAACCAACAACTTGATTCGAAAATTTTAGAATCAATTCACATGGCCAGTCTAAATCATTCACTTAATAATAATAGCTGCCCTTTTCACTTGTAATTATTTTTGTGTTATACTGCACTATCCTAGATAAAATTGTTATTATATAGACTCAAACAGTCTTATACCTTAAAGCTTTTTACTTTTGACTACTATATTACTGTCATGTTGTCTCGAAGATGACTGATTTCCCGAAACGTCATATTTTATCCAGAACAATTTTTAAACTCTATGATTGCCTTCAAATATGTTATATTGAATAAAACATAGTAATTACCAAGATTTATATATTGTTTTTTCGATAAAAAATTTTCAGAATATAGGTTCTGTTGTTTATATATATATATATATATATATATATATATATATATATATATATATATATATATATATATATATATATATAGTAAGCAAAGAACAATTACCGCAATCTTGCCTCATCACGGGTCGATCCACCGCATGTTCGCGATTGAGAACAACGTACTCCGACGCTTTACCGTTGAGCCATCCTCGAAACTTAAAATATCCAATTCAAGAACAACTTTAAGGGAACGAGTTTCCGTCAAGGTGATATCGCCAGGTTTTCACTCTGTCCTTCCCTAATTCCTAAGCTTTTAAATTATTTTAACATTGCAATATATATATATATATATATATATATATATATATATATATATATATATATATATATATATATATATATATATATATATATATATATATATATATATATATATATATATATATATATATATATATATATATATATTTATATATACAGAAATATATATATATATATATATATATATATATATATATATATATATGGCCAGCGTTTAGTATAACCGTCATATGTATCTTAAAAACTATTAATGCTACAGTAAAACGGAATACATTGGTGGAATGCTGGTCCAATTCTAGTACGGAAAATGAAAAAAAAAAAAAAAAAAATTATATCAAAAACTACGTAGCTACACGAAAAGGAATACAATTTTGGAATCCTGGTAAAATTTCACATGGAAAATGCTATACAGCACACTAGGGGCTCGAGCCGACGAATTTATGGGGGGGATGTTTCCCATACCCCGTAGAGGAGGGGCGGAGGAACCCCCGACACTAAATACTAAGAGCTACGGGTTCCAGGCCCTCTCCCGGAGAAATATCCTACCCATGTGGTTCCCCAGGCCGAGAGACCCGACTCCTGCCATCGGGGCGGTATACCCTTGGGTATTCTTTAGTAAAAAAAAAAGCAAAATTTAATAGAAAGTCTATTTATTTTAACGAGAAACCAATAAAAGGTCTCTAAATAGGCCTTTTACCATCTAAATAGACCTTTACTGTCAGCCTTATAATTATTAACAATAATTTTTATTTTTATTTTGTTTCCTATGTGAAATTTTACAAGGATTCCAAAAATGTATTCCGTTTTTTGGGTTTTCTATTTTGTATTTTTATTTTTTGTATTAAAAATTGCTGTCCCCCCCCTTGTTCTGACAACGATAACTCTTAAGGTATGACGGTACTAAACAACATTTATATATATGCTATATATATATATATATATATATATATATATATATATATATATATATATATATATATATATATATATGCTATATATATATATATATATATATATATATAGAGAGAGAGAGAGAGAGAGAGAGAGAGGCGCGCATAGAACAGACTTAGCGCGCTTTCAGCATATATAAAGGGCCCCAGGTTCGAGACCAGTTGGGCGAGGAAGATAGTGAGCTGCTCTATTAACTCTAGCTTCGTCCCACTCAGACGTTAATGAGTACATTGGTAGCGTGCTTTGCTACTAATGGGAAAACTTCCCGGCATCCCCGATAGGCCTGGCCAGCCAGCGGATTTAGCCGTTAGGCCCGTGTAACCCAAGGACCTTTCTTGATAGGGTCCGACTGACGAAGGCAAAAGGCCTTCTGGGGGCTGAAGGTTTATATATTAATATATATATATATATATATATATATATATATATATATATATATATATATATATATATATATATATATATATATATTTATATATATATATATATATATATATATATATATATATATATATATATATATATATATATATATATACTCTGCTATATATATATATATATATATATATATATATATATATATATATTCTCCTCCTTATTATTATTATTATTATTATTATTATTATTATTATTATTATTATTATTATTATTATTATTATATTATTATTATTATTGTGTCAGTTGATTTTATTATTATTATTATTATTATTATTATTATTATTATTATTATTATTATTATTATTATTATTATTATTATTATTATTATTATTATTATTATTATTATTATTATTATTATTATTATTATTATTATTATTATTGTAATTAATATTTGCTTAGATTCCTTTAAACAATCGACCTTTCTACAAAATTGGAACACAAACGATCGATCGTTTTTTTTACTTCGGAATTCATGCACAGGTCGACAAATGTCAGTTGATTTTATTATTATTATTATTATTATTATTATTATTATTATTATTATTATTATTATTATTATTATTATTATTATTATTATTATTATTATTATTATTATTATTATTATTAACCCATTAAGAGATTGGAATGATGTGAGAAAGCTGTTTGATGTATGAATGGGGTTTTAAATCAAGGAAGAGTGAGGTCATTGTAGATATTTAATGCTTATGTGGATAGTGTGCTGAAAGCGATTGAAAGGTGGTTAATAAACGTGTATTTTTTATACATATTTTGATGCTGTGGTAGCCCAGTGTCATTCTTTTTGGAAAGAACACACTGGTCATAGCAGACCCTAAGGAGAGACTCGGTTGGTTACTGCCGGAATTCGAGTGGATCTGCAGACTGAAAGAGGTGAAACTAAATGCTTCTACAATTAATAGAACTGAGGGAAAGAAACAACTACAAACTGTTTTCCCCTTAGTCGCAGATAAGCATGAACTGGTGTGTTGATTTTCTAACTCAGTTGACCTATACAATCCTTGACTTTTCCAGTAGCAGCATGTTTAGACAGCCATAAATAGCAATTCACTAAACAGTCCACAGGGGATCATGAGTTTTCTTCCTGCTTGAATGGAATGATGTTTGGTAAATCAGAGTGGCCATCTTGTGATTATTTTCTCAAAACCGACTTAAACATCAACTTCACTCTATACAGCTGTTTGTGGTTTTGATGTTGGTGAAAAATATTGTTTAACTAACACGACTGTTCAAAATTAAGTTCAGAACAGTAAGTTCTTTCTTCCGCACTATACTAGCGTCTTTCGTTCTCTCCCGCCACTTTATTCTACTTACTCCTTTTACTATTTTCTGTGTCCCCCCTTCTCCCTATTCAATTTTCATTCCCACTCCTTAATTGGACTGAGAATGAATATAGGGAAATAAAAGTTATGCAGCAGAATAGAAATTCTAAAGAGTGGAATGAGAGTCACTGAGAAGTTCTAAAAATATAAAAATATCTTGCAAGGTGAAAGTAAGATGAATATATATATATATATATATATATATATATATATATATATATATATATATATATATATATATATATATATATATATATATAACTATATATATATATATATATATATATATATATATATATATATATATATATATATATATATATATTTACATATATATATATATATATATATATATATATATATATATATATATATATATATATATATATACTATATATATATATATATATATATATATATTTATATATATATATATATATATATATATATATATATATATAGTGGAGGAATTTTGTAGTTATCTTTCTTCTTCTTCCTCCACTTCATAGGTAGTTGTTGATGTTTTCCTGATAGTCTTTCGAAATGACGTCGTTTACGTTGTAAGACCTAAAGACACAGCTACTTGCTTAGTTGTTTCTCGGCTGAAGTCGCTTCTTAACCTTTTAGGAAGCTCTGCTTCACAGATCCGGCTTTCGAGACTAAACACTAATAATGAATAAAATAGTTAGAACAATTTTTAATTTATCTTTATTTTTATATAGAGAGGAGTTAAAACAGCTTTTCTTATTGGATTTTAGAATCTTTATTAAAAATTACATTAAAATATATACAAAACTCTTGTTGCAATTCATAACAGTTAAAATAGTTTTAATTAAGGTTAAACACACACACACACACACACACATATATATATATATATATACATCTCAATAGTATATATATATATATATATATATATATATATATAAGTTTATATATATATATATATATATATATATATATATATATATATATATATATATATATATATATATATATAAACTGTGGTGCATACAGTCTGAGTAGTATCCACAGAACTAAATTCATCTCACTTTTGGCGCTAAAATGGCGTGAAATAGCGTGAAATCATTTTTTCTCAGATAGATTATGGACAAAACACTAAAGATGTTTATTTAATTTGATAAACAGTTTTATAAAAAACATTATATTTAATAAAAGACATTATATAACAACATATTACAATGAGAATTATAAATAGTAAAGATTACAGCTGTATTCCCATGATTTAAAAACAAAACAAAATATCACAATCTATAAATGTTATACAATCACTTCTAAAAACAACAACTTTTTTATGCTTAACTTTTTTTTCTTTCTACAATATTTACACTATATTAAACTTTTCTTTTTAAATCACATCACTATATAAACTTCGCGACTCAATAGTATACTAAAACGAACTTGTACTGGTTTACGTCTAGGCATTAAAGGTTGTTCATGTTGGTCAGTGGATGAAGTGGTTGTCAGTGAAAGCGAATAAACATCTGATTGATGAACGATCCGTTGTGTCGAAGGGAGTATAGCAGGCTTCAGACTACTGATCGAAACGACACCTGCTTGTCCATCAGAAATTTGTATCTTGTAGCATCGATTCATCCTTTGAAAAAACTTGTAAGGGCCAGAATAAGGTGCTTCAAGACTTTTTTGAATGCTAATAACTCGAAGAAAGACATGAGAACAGGTTTGAAGTTCGGCAGGAATGTATGATGATGCACTGGAAAGATGCAGGGGTGGTAGCTGTCGAAAATCCGGTTGTTTAATGTGAGCCCAAAATTTTTTTATGAACTTTACATGAAGCTCTATTTTTGGGTGTTTGAAGAAGTTCTAAAGGACAAAGAGATGTTTTTCCCGTCACAGCTTGAAAAGGAGAGAATTCAGAGTCATCAGGAATGCAACGAAGACTTAGCATGATGGCTGGAAAAGAGAATAACCAGTTTAATTTCCGCCCCATGTTATCACTCTTTAGATATCTATGAAATCTTTTGATTTGACCATTTGCTGAAACGTGATAAGCGCTTGTCCGGAGTTGATAAAATCCAATAAAATTTTGATAGTTCGGCGAAAAATTCTCTTGCAAACTGAGGTCCTCTATTTGAGATTACATAAAGAAGAAGAATGTCAAATCTTGATATCCATTGCATGAAGGCAAATGCGACAGATTTTGAAGTTTTATCCGAACCATTAGCTGAGGAATAATTTACGTTAGTAGAAAATAGGGACATATTGTTTACCATCGAAGAAGGTAAGCTTGAAATTGAAGAGCAGTTGCCCAAGAGGAAGAGAGTATCTGCGCCGAATATTGTGAAATTGATAGCAAGTTAGAGAATACTGTGAAATTGATAGCAAGTTAGAAGCTTATTATACTCAGTTGTTTCGCTGCTGAAGTCTCCTCTTAACCTTTTAGGAAGTTTTGTTTTACTTCTCCGGCTTTTGAGACTAAGCACAAATAATGAATTTTTAACTTATCTTTATATAGAGAGGAGTTGAAACAACTTTTCTCATTGGATTTTAGAATCTTTATTAAAATTACATTTTAATACATATAAACAAAACTCTTGGCGCAGGTCATAACGGTTGAAATAAGTTTTAAGGTTAAATATATATATATATATATATATATATATATATATATATATATAAATATCTTTCATATATATATATATACCATATATATATATACTCACTATTCTATATATCTTTATATATATATATATATATATATATATATATATATATATATATCTCTCATACCGCAAACTGTGTTGCATACAGTCTGTGTAGAATCCACAAAACTAAGTTCATTTCATTTTTGGCGTTAAATAGCGTGAAATTGCGCGAAATTATTTGACAGGATATAAAATGAACAAAAATCTAAAGATATTTATATAATTTCATAGATAATTTTATGAAATTAATTTTTTTACTTTTAAAAAATATTATTTAATAACATATTACATATTATTTTTATGATTTAAACAAAATAAAATAGTACAATCTATAAATGTTATACCAGAACTTCATTTTCTTTTAGCACTTCTAAAAAAACTTATATATATATATATATATATATATATATATATATATATATATATATATATATATATATATATATATATATATATATATATATATATATATATATATATATATATATATATATATATATATATATATACTATATATATATATATATATATATATATATATATATATATATATATATAATGTAAAGATCGAATATAAAAAGTTTGAGGAAAAGTAAAAACAATCTATATTTGGGTTTAGTAGAAATGAAAGGAGGAAGAAAATTTAATTGGTCTTGTTTAAAGCATGATTGCCAACTGTCCTGGAACTGAACAAGAAAAAAGGAAGCAACCCACAAGAAAAAGCAAAATTATTTTAAATGATAGGCCTAATCATGAAAAGTAATGTAATGGAGCTTCCATTGAGAAATCTTATCTCCAGTGGAAACAGTATAACATTACTTATCTTGTTAAGTTTCCACTGAGACATCAGCTCGCATGTGTGTCTTAATCTCTTTAATTCCTTGTGGAGATCATTTTAAAAAAGTTATTTTAAATATTATATAATTTATTTAGTTGGAATCTTTCTGTTAAAGAGGTCACTACCCATACGTATAACAATGGATATAATATATATATATATATATTACATATATAATATAACAACAACATATATATATATATATATATATATATATATATATATATATATATATATATATATATATATATATATATATATATATATATAATATATATATATATATATATATATATATATATATATATATATATATAACTTATATATATATATTCCATGCTGCTGATGCTGCTGCTGCTGCTGCTGCTACTATATATATATATATATAATATATATATAATATATATGCTAACTAATATATATATATATATATATATATATATATATATATATATATATATATTATATATGTATATATATATATATATATATATATATATATATATATATATATACAGATAATAATATATATATATATATATGTATATAATATAATTATATATATAACTATATGCTATATAATAATAATAATATAGCAATATAATAATAACATATATATATAATATATATATGAAAATGTTTTATAATCTATCTAGAAAATTTTGTACTCGAAATATCGGGATACCAATATTGAAATAAACATATTTATCTATATGTATATAAATGGATATATATATATATATACTATATATATATCAGAAGGCGACTCTATACTCGTGCTGCTGGTGCTTTTCACGAGTTAATACAATAGAAACGATCGATCTTTTACAAATTTCATAATGGTAAAATTCTCTTATTTTTTTGCAAAAATTGGTCAAATGATTGAAAATGTTACGTAATAAATACAATAGATTAAAGTAAATTTTAGACTTACAGGAATCAAGATGCAATTAAATAATGCGCTATTTTACAATCAATTA
>JABUQX010141836.1:2500-10772 GCA_015478945.1 Trachelipus rathkii
ATATATAAAAAAAGGTATATATATATATGCTATATATATATATATATATATATATATATATATATAAAGGGAGAGAGGAGCTGAAAGCCTTGATGCTGAGATTTCTGAACAGGTGTTGGGTGGAGAGGAGAGTGCCGGAAGGTTGGGGAAGGTCAATAATAGTTCCCATTTATAAAGGTAAGGGGACGGAGGAAATTGTAAAAATTATAGAGGAATCTCACTAATGGATCACATGGCGAAGTTATATGAAAGAATATTAGAAAGAAAATTAAGATCAAAAATAGAGCCGAGATTAGGTGAAGAGCAGTATGGGTATAGAGGTGGCAGAAGCACTACAGATTTAATGTTCGCATTGAGAATGTTACAGGAAAAGACATGGCAATACAAAAAAGAAGGCATAAATCGCCTTCATAGATTTGAAGAAAGCATTTGATTCTGTTCCCAGGGGAGAAGCTATGGAGATTTCTGTAGGGGATTGAGTTGAAGACAACGAATTGATAAAGGCAGTAGAGGCTTACCTGTAGAGGCTTAGCTTAAGTAGGTAAGAACAGGATATAAAAAACGAGGAAAGGTTTGAGGTAAAAGCTGGTGGAGTAAAGGCAGGGGCCAGTGTTGTCTACTTGAGTACTGTTTATGGCAGCCATTTGGACACAATCATAAAGAGGTGTAGGAGATTTAGAGGAGATCCGGCGGAACATCATGGTATACGCAGATGATTTGGCGTGTTGGAGTGGAGATGGGTGAGAGGTTGAGGCAAATAGTGTGTGTTTCGCAGAAAAATTGAAGGCTTCAGTTAAATATGAATGTGGAGAAAACAGAAATGGGTAGTAAGTAGGGAGGAGGAGGAGGAGTTGTTGGTAGGTAGATGAGGTTAAAATGGCAGGACATATATAAATACCTAAATTGCTTACATTTGGAAGAAGGGAATTGTGCAAAGGAGAGAGTATACGAGTAGAGGATTATGAGCAGTATCTGGCAGGACTGTAGAGCAGTATACCCCATCTTGAAGATAAATATATGAACAAAAAGGTGAAGAGAGCAATATACGAGGGAGTGTCCGACACCAATACGTGGGGCAGAGACATGGGCATGACAGAGAGAGGAGAGTAGAATTCAGACAGCGGATATGAATGTGTTGAGGACGGTGATTGGAAAGACGAGGAGAGACAGAGTGAGAAGCTTGAGACAGTGAGAGGCGTAGATTGTAAAGCTTCCCATGGTGAATAAGAAGTGGATGCAGACTACAAGATGGTGCCTGCAGAGGATGCCGAGGAAGAGACAGTTGCCAGTAGATGCGGAGGTGGAGACCTTAGGAGTGAGGCCGAGAGGAGAGACGCCGCAGGAAGAGAGATCGGAGATTACAGTGGAGATTCGTGGGAGACTTTGGATGCCTGCAATGGATGAGCTGATGGCGGATGGGATCGTGATGGATAGAACACTGACGAGTTGGAATTGAACGCACTGACAGGCTCGTGAGCCTTACTGGGAGAGGATGTAAGATGTAAGATATATATATATATATATATATATATATATATATATATATATATACTATATATATATATATATATATATATATATATATATATATATATATATATATATCCTATATACTTGTACTTTTATATATATGTGGGGATTTGTGACCCAGTCCCAGGTAGCTGGGCTAATGAAGACCAGATCACAAATTTAATCCACATTTATTCCTACTTCCAAACAAATCTCTGGCGCGGTACCACTTTCGCTCGATTAGTTTGGAAGTAGCCAATGAATAGTGGAATATAAATTTGTATATATATATATATATACCCGGTGGGTCTCGTGTGGACCAGAGGAATTACTATATATATATATACAAGGGAATGAAGAATAAATATTGACTCTGTAATATACTGCTATATAGACCGAATGCCCATAAAAGAACCGAGTTTTATTTTATGATGATTTTGGGGACGAAAAAGTTTTGTTGTTTATTAAATTTAAATCGAAATTTATTTTCAATATGTTCTTATTGAAAATTTACTGAGTTTATTTTTAAAGGTAAGTCGCTTTGATGTTTGAGATTATACTTTTCTATTACGAAGTTATTTCTGAATTTCCGAATATGTGTAACCACGTTATCGAACAAGATGTAGTATAATTTTTCGAAGTTGAAAAATATATATTTTCGGAAATGGACAAAGATGAAAAAAACTCTGTCAATTTCAGAAGATAATGAAACAATAATAACAACAATATTCGTTGTGATAACGGTAACAATAAAGTATACTACTAAGACTTTCTATAACTAATACTACGAAAGCAATAATAATAATGATAAGAAGAAATATAATAACTATAATAATAATAATAATAATAATAATAATAATAATAATAATAATAATAATAATAATAATAATAATAATAATAATAATAATAATAATAATAATAATAATAATAATAATAATAATAATAATAATAATAATAATAAATGATGATAATAATAATAATAATAATAATTATTATTAATGGCAATGACTACCAATAATAATTATTATTTGTAGGAATGATCTTCGTTGAAGACACGAAAGTGTTTCAGTGAGAAGATGAATTCCGATAATAACTTTGCTTTTGTTCATCAATGAATCTAGTTCTTACAAAGAAGGCTAGAGGTCATTTAGAACGTACAAGCAAGGTTTAATAGAGGGAAGACTAATTATTACTAATAAACAGAGGTAAGGCCTCTGTCTAAGGGAACTAACTTGCTCCACCACCAGGGTTAAACTATGTCTACCATTACCACTAGTTACAATTTATCATGCACGGAAATTTGGGGAAACGCGAAATGTTACACAATTTTTTGAAAACTCGCTAAACTTTGGGCTATAAATTTTATTATTTTATGACAAATTTTTATGGATGTATATATATATATATGAGTCTATATATATATAGAAATTATATTTATGTAATAAAAATTATATAATTTCAATTACAAATAGTAATTTTAATTGGATGAATCATTTCAAGTAGCTATTTCATTTGTCAAATTTTGACCCGAAAATTTTCGGCACGCGATCAACTATCAAAGCTATTTTTTAATATTTTTGAATAAATATTTATGAGTTTATATATACCATTCGTCAGATATATATATAGAGATTGATTTTCAATCATAAAACTCAAAAGGGGAAAGGTCTAAAAGATAAATTTAAATGAAGTTTCAGTTTCGAGTATGCTCTCAAAAAATCAAATTTTCGCCATGAAAATTTTGCAATATTCTGATTTATGATTTATTTAATATTTTTAACCTTTTTATTTTCTATACTCTTTACAATCCATATTTAAGTTTTAATATTAATAAAAATGGTTTTCATTTTTTAGCGACGAGGCAGTAATTTCTGACCTACTTATTTTGATTGAAATTTCTAATTTCAACTATAACGAGAATTTTCCTCTATAAGACATTCATTATAATGAATTTTATTCCTTCAATTTCTACGTTTTTACTTAATTTTATTTAACTTTTTATTTTCTCAGTATTCCCCTTATATTAAATTTTCTTAAAATCCTTTATCTTTTCAATGTTCCCTTTTAGCGTTTTTGCTTATTTATTGAGTATGATTTTAAATATTTGCATGTGTAAAAAAAATAAACAAAAAATAAGTATACATCACGTTGGGAAAAATGTGTGTGTAAATATTATACTTTTAAGCTTTCACCGAAAAAAGAGAGAGGATAAAAGAATAGATAAAAACCTCGAAGATATCTCCACCTATCAAATAAAACTGGACATATAAATTAAAACGAAATAAAAAGGCGACTTGGAAGTTGATTTGCACAGATATTTGGTTTGGTGATAAAAACCAACCACCAAATAACCGTAGGCGAATCGGATTAATCCAAGACTTTGCGAACTATTCTATAAGAAGCACATCAACATTATATATCAACTCGTGTGTCCACGATCAAAATTGAGTTATTCTAACTGAACAACTCAATCAGAAGAGACTGATTTGATATATAAAGTTAAAGCACTTATCAAAAATTAATGTATAACGAATCAAAAAAAAACTATTGCCCTTTTTACTAACATCTGCAAGGAGAGAAGGGTTGGTCAGATGACCGTTAGTGGGGATCCCTAAGTTTGTCCAGAAAGGCTTTATGATGACATACCTACACAAATTTCCTAAAAACACCATTTAACGGAAGGAAGGTTTTCAATTCTCCGCTGTTGATTTATAAAAAAAAAGAATCAAAACAGCCCTAAATTAAACATCGGTAAGACGCCTCCAAAATGGCGCGGAACCTCTAAAATATGAAAGGTAGAGACCCGTCTTAAGGATAGGCCTCGATGAAAGATATTAAGCTACTCGATACTGCATTGAAAATGATCTCGTAGAATTTCTTTCGACTCGGAAATGCAAAATATGGGACAGAGTCTACTATTGAGTGCAGTAATTAAGAGAGTGAGCTCACTCAGCTACGCTCGTCGCTTTATAGTCCACGAGAAAAATGCCGAGCGGTTGACGATTAGCAATTAATTAAATAAACCTCAATTTTAATTATTAACGTTTAAATAATAAATTTATTATCAAAAGATAGCAAAATTAAAACTATATAATAAATAAATAAATTTGTTGAACGAACTAATATAGATTTAATGTAAAAATCATTAAAAGTTTACAACAGAAACTTTTAGCAACAATCACATGTTGTTAACTAGATACGTTTATTCTCAGAGAAATTACATAATAATTGTAATTTTTTAATTAAAGATAATTAACAATTTTAACAATAACTATCAGATTCTGTATGTTTTTCTGATTAATTTGATGTAAATTTTATTTATCTAGGACAATTGTAAGCTAAAATATATTGAATTTTTAATGTAAAAATTTGAAAGGTTATCTGAGGTCAAAACTTGACCTTTCGATTAAAGGAGGTCAATGACACTTACGTAAATGAAAGACTAGAGTGTCCAGACCAACTTGAAATATCAACCACCTTCGATATCCCTGGAACACCTGGGCAACGAAGATGAAGAAGGAACACCTTCATATTATGATAATTTCAAAATTGATGGCCTATTTTTGTTAGCGGGCTATTATGTTTATAATTACGAAACTACAACTTTAATCAATATAAAAGTTTATCAAAATGTAGATCTATATCTTGAGTATAACTTGAGAAAGTTTGAAGCTTCAAAACATTGTCAAAGGGAGTTTAAATGTAAACCGGTTTTTTATATTGGTTTCATTTTTCTCAATTTTGTGGAAGGAAGAAGTTATTTATATATATATATATATATATATATATATATATATATATATATATATATATATATATATATATATATATATATATATATATATATATATATACCTACTCTGTTTATGTAAAAATATATATATATATATATATATATATATATATATATATATATATATATATATATTGAAATATATATTATTTTTGGCTGAAAATTGGTACAATAATAGTTTTTGACATGAATAAGAAAAATCCGGTGAAATTTTTAACAAAAAATGAAATGGGGGGGTCTCCAGCCCCTAACCCCATTTTTGGGGTTACAGGTAACCCAGAGGTCCCAAACTTGGGACTTTTACTATTTATTATTAAATGAATCAATAATGTGAATTTCAGGGGCGTAGCCCAATTATAAGGGATACTTTACTCTTATGAGCCACTATCATAGTACGGTATTGAAATTTTGAATTTCTCGGTGCAAAATTGCACCGACTCTCAGAGCAATTTTTTATCAATAAATTTTAATTTTCATATATAAATGATTATTAAGATTATTATTTACAAACTGTTTAAAAAGGAAATAGTGATGACTAGTGCATTCACAATTCCCTTGATCACGATTGCAAGTTAACCACTTGCGAATCCAGTCATCAAAACCCAAAAGGAAACTGGCCACAAGTGGCAAATGAAGTAATTTAAAATAAATTACGACATTAAATTCCCCAGCCAAAGGAACCAACAGAAAAATATGATTTGTTTTCGTAAGTTTTAGTGAAAGAAAATACAGTAAATAAGTATACTCTTCATTCGCCAGTGAACTGTGTCTGAAGGATAGGAAATTTGAATGGGTCGGTAGTGGGTCACACTCAGGCATATGTAATATAACTTAACTCTCACGTCTTGCATACTCTAGTTTCAAAATATCACCACTAACAGAAGGTAATGACACTGATTTCATTAAAAGGGGGGTGGTTTTCCTTTCCTTTTTTAAGGATAAAGGTGGGTTAATAATCCCGAACCACCAACAGTATCAAGTCAAGGGAATTACGGAAACCCTTCCCCCAAAGAAATTTCCATCCCAAGACTACTGTTTCTCGAAGAATATTATAAGGTCATCACCTTTAGTTCTGAGAGTAAATGCATTTTGAAACGAATATACAAGGCACTTGAAATTACATTACACAGTCAGTATGTCCCGGCACACACAACCCTGAAGTAAGAAAACCCCTAATGCCGTACAAAAGGAGCTTAACTACTTTTGAAGAGTCCTGGGGACACTGGTGAGAGGAATACACAGTTCACGTTTGAATTAAAGTATAAGTAAGAAATTTATTAGATTATTTTTAATGATCAATAGCAAGAGAATTTATATGATAAGTTTTTTGATGTTGTCTAAATGGTTAATAAGGTTGTCGTCGAAGCTTATTTCGAATCGAATATAGCTTTGATCCGACGGGAAGCCAAGGATGTTAGCCTGGCGGCGGTTCCTAGGGGGAGAACTTGATGTTGTAGGTGATTCTTCTTCTGTGGAAGAATCATAAATGTTACTATGAATTTCCAAAGGGTAAAGATGAATGACTGCGCGAGTAATTTCACCTGTTCTCGTACTCAAGGAAACCGATCTTACATAGCCATCAGGGGAAGTATGTAAAACTTTTACAATTCCCAATTTCCATTTTAAACGGGGACCGTCATCTTCCACCAGGACGACGTCTCCGACAGTTACATTTGGGCGATCAGATTTATTATAAGATTGCCTTAAATTTAATAAATAATCCTTTTCCCATTTAATTTTAAATTTATTTACAAGGGAGAGGATGTATTTGTAGCGTTTACCAATTTTTATAGGATCTAAATATGTGGGATCCATTTCAATAAGTTCCTCTGGAACTGGGAGAGAATTTAATTTATGCCCTGTTAATAAATGGGAAGGGGTGAGTGGTTCCTCACTATGGAGGTCATCCCCTACAAATGTGAGAGGACGGCAATTCAAAACCGCCTCTACTTCAATTATAATAGTATAAAATTCATCATAAGTGATGAGGGCATTAGTAAGGGTACGTTTCAAATGGAGTTTGGTTAACCCAATGAGACGCTCAAAAAATCCTCCGTAGTGGCTGCTACGAGCAGGATTGAACCTCCATGTAATGGAGTATTGATTAAAAAATTGTTTTACAGATGGTAAACTATGTAACTGTTTTAAATAATCAGATGATGCATGAAAGTAGGTGGCGTTATCTGAATAAACGACAGAGGGAACACCACGTCTACCCATGAAGCGGCGGAATGATCTCAAAAAAGATTCTGTGCTATTGTCTAAAACGAGCTCGAGATGGACTGCTCGAGTCGTTGCACAGGTAAATAATACGATATAACATTTTGTGGTAGCTGTTTTTGAAGTTTTAATTATAAAATGACCTGTCAGGTCAACTCCCAAAATAGTAAATGGCTTGGTGTTAATGACTCTTACTTTAGGCAAAGCAGCCAGAGGGGCAGACCTAAAGTGAAGAGCTTGCAAACGTTTACACAAAATACATGGTCTTGTGACCTTTTTAATATTAGTTCTCATATGGGAAAAATAATACTTTCTGCGTATTATTAAAAGGAGCTCAGAGGTTCCTAAATGATGAAAGGACATATGGGTGTCCCATATGATGAGTTTTATTAAATGATGATTATTTGGGAGTAAATAAGGGAATTTGGTGTCATAAGGTAGGAAGGAGTTTCCTAACCTTCTGTCACACCTGAGTATACCATTTACTAATATTATATTAAGTTGTTTACACAACTGTGTAAGGGGTTTTTTATTTTTTAAACAATCTATTTCAGACTGAAAATGTAAACTTTGCATAAATTTGATCCAATATGACTCAGAAATTTGTTTCTCCTCAATGGAGAGTTGATGGGAGAATTCAGGTTTTATAATTGATTTATTTAAGGGGGATTTATTTACAGAGTTTTTCAAATTTTTTATGAACCTGAATACTAAAGCTGTTATTTTTACAATTTTATTATAAGATGAATA
>JABUQX010141837.1:0-12500 GCA_015478945.1 Trachelipus rathkii
GTTAGAGATTTTCAGGGAGCCGAGGTTAGACCCGAGTTTAGAGCCGAGCTTACAACCGAGTTCAGAGCTGAGTCTAGGACCAAACTCAAGAATTGGATTCTGATTGGACTCAGACGCAAGGTTAAGTTCAATAAGGTCACGGCCGCGTATTAAGGACAAGGCTGCAATTAATAACCAATTAAGCTTCCAGCCAAATTTAGAGGCCAAGTTAACCCTAGGTTAGCTACTGAGGTTTAAAAAAACAAACTACGGAAGATTCCCAAGGTCGAAAGGTCACACAGGTCGTGTGTCAGCGGATCAAGGTTATTCAAAGGAGTAAAGAGCACCTTCCTAAGGGTCATTCGGCTGAATACCGACATTAAAAAGGAAGTATTGCTCTTGCAACTTTTATAACTAATTTAAATTGATTTTGTAAATAATAAAAATAACCCGGGTTTATATTGTATTGTATATTTTGTTCAAACTAAATTGGTATATGTTATTTAGCTT
Organism: Trachelipus rathkii; assembly: GCA_015478945.1. Classification (NCBI taxonomy): domain Eukaryota; kingdom Metazoa; phylum Arthropoda; class Malacostraca; order Isopoda; family Trachelipodidae; genus Trachelipus; species Trachelipus rathkii. Next base: position 490 of record JABUQX010141837.1, read on the forward strand.
AGGTTAGCAATAGGGTGTATATAAATTAAAGTTAAAACAGTCATAGGTAGATAGGATTAATATTGAAAATACGTAACTATTCATTATTTATTATATATAAGAAAAAATCAACTTTCGTGTCTTTCAATCCCTTTTGTTCTTATTCTGTAACAGGAAAAGTCCTCTGTAAAGGAACGCAACTTTGCCTCCCTCAATTATAAAGGAGTGGCTCTAACAAAGATTCATTTACCATTTCACGTGGTGGTTGCACGACTTATTGCATTTCACTGGTGGCCCGTATAAAATTTACAAGAGGACAAATCGCTGGTGGTGAACGAAGGGAGGACAATAAGGAAATTATTAAAGGTAAAGAACATTCTTTTGTCAGTTCTATTTTGGTTAGAGAAAATTTTTTTTATATATATAGGGTATTGTTTTTTTTGGTGACATAAAATTTTTTTTCTTTTTTTCCTTTTTCAAATTGATGGTATACTTTGTTTTTTTGAAACAGTAGAAATTAATAACAAGTTTTGTTGGTTCTTTGTTATTGAACAGATTATAATTGTATATTAAGGAAGGTTATAAAGTTCTTTTTTTATCTTTTTCTTTTGAATATATTTTTGGCCGTGATTTTCTTTTCTTTTGTCCAGGGTTACTGACAATTGTAAGGAAGAGGGAGGAGGAACAAATATTTCTCTCTTCTTGGATATTTTCGCGGTCGATGGTAGCAGATTGAGAATCCCAGATCATTAAGGAACTTATAGAAGAACATAAGGAGAATTTTTGTATTTTCTTACTCCGGTTTGGAGAAATAAAGGGTATTTTATATATATATATATATATATATATATATATATATATATATATATATATATATATATATATATATATATATATATATATATAATATATATATATACATATATACTATAACAACATACCAGCATATATATATATCTTAGCATATGCTGCTCTTGCTGCTGTAACAGCATATATAATAGCAACATATATATATATATAACCTTAACAACAACATATAGTATATATATATATAAATATAACAATAACTGCTGTATAATAACTTATAACTGCCTGTATATATAATATATATATATATATATATAACTTCTGTAAATTATATATATACTAACATATATATATACTATATATATATATATATATATATATATATATATATAGGTATTTTTTGTGTTGGTTGTCAATATTCATTTTTTTTCCTTTTATTTAAAATGGGACCTTCAGATAAGGAGCAAGCTGGTAAGGTCAATATGGAGGAAACTAAGCAGCCCACCGAAGAAGTAAGTGCAATTGGGTACTTGGAAAAATTCCAAACCGCCATAACAAAAGATGAAAATTTGGATGTTGATCGAATGTTGACAGTATTAGAGGGAATATTTCAGGTGTTGAAAAGTAAGAAAGGACCCATACGTACTGAAGAAGAACTGATAGTCGCAGGGCAGAAGAATGAGGTAATAGAAGTTACCCATACAGGACAAAAGACTGATCCTAAAGGAGGTCTTAACATAAAAAATAGAGTGAGGATCGAGGATCAGGCTTACCAAAATTGGAGGCTGACCCGTGAGCAAAGCACTAAACAGAAGAATATACCAAAGAAGATAGCACGGTATGAAACAGATGAGGAAAGTAGCTCAGAGAGGGCAACAAGTGACCCATTTGATGTGACGAATGAGCATAGCAGTAATAGGCAAAAGAGGAAGAATAAGAAAAGGAGAAGGAGGGCGGAAAGAAAATACACCTTCGATGGAAGCTCTACAGCGGAAGAAGAAACAGAAGAAGCTGAGAGTGAATTGGACCAGGGAGGGAAAAAATGGCTCAAAAGGCTAGTTGAATTGGAAGAGTCAGGTGTGGAACATACAAAAGCAGTGAGTAAGATATTTATTGTTTTGGCCGGTGAGATGGTGGAGGTGATGAAGTCATTTAGGAGGAGTAATATAAAGGCTGTGAAACCTTTAAAGTATGGGAAAGAAAAAGTTCTTGAGGCGTTTATAGAAGATTATGAACGATACGCAAAGGAACAATTAGGTAAAGACAAAAGTCGTTGGGCAGTGGAACTTAGAAATTTCTTAGAAGGTCCGGTATTAAGGACATACTATAGTATATACAGGGCTAAGGTCAAATATACCACCATAGTGGCTAGATTAAAAAGTTGGTGCAAGGAGGAAAAAGAAACCGAACAGATAGATTTACAAAAAGAGTTTTGGAGATTAGAGATGCGGAAAAATGAAAAAGTGGCTGAATTTGCGCTAAGGGTTCAAACCACTTACAGAGGCAGCCACTAAAGAAGAAGATAGGGACAAGCAAATATTGAAGAAACAATTTTTGAATTGTCTCCCGAAAAAGATAGCAAGAAGATTCAGAATAAGGATGGGAAACGAGAAAGAAAGCCTTAAAGTAAGGTGGAAAGATGTGCTAAACTGGGCACAGGAGGAGGATGACCTGGATGATCAGGAGGAGGAATCAAAGGATGAAGGGATACCAATATGGGCTACACTAAATGGAGAACAAAACACAAAAGGTACATACGCAGATAAACTGCGCTATGGAAGGCCGGTGTATCAGCAGAAAACGAATACAAGGGAATACACCAGGCAAAATAATGGAAGATATGATACTGAGGTAAAAAGATGTTACTGGTGCAACAGGGTAGGACATTTTAAAAGAGAATGTCGAAAATATAATGGATGGTGCCTGGGATGTGGGAGTAATGAACATCGGACTGCGGAATGTGGATCAAGAAGAGGACCCAGACAACAAGAACAAGGTTACAGAAGACAAGATCAACAGGATATGGGTGGACAAAGGCAGGATGACAGGAGACCCATTGAAAAGAAATGCTTTCTATGTGATAGCATAGGGCATTGGAGGGATACTTGTCCACTAAGAGAACAAATAGAAGAATTGAAAAGGGTACAAAAACAGGCAACTTCGGGAAACGAGGTAGCTCCGCCGACCCCGGGAACGAGCAGGAGCGACACCCCCAAGTAAACCACTGTTTAAAAACCAGCCCGGCTATTCAAGTTGATACAACATTGGACCCAGAAGCAGAGGAGTTTATAAGCAGGAGACCTCAGGAAAATAGGAATGCCTTACCACAACGAATACCCAAAGGAAGAGGAACAGGCACAGTAAATTCAACAACTGGTATATACCATGCTATCAGTAGGACAACCATTGAAGGTAAGCAAGGCATTAATATTACTCCTTTGTTGAAATTTGTTATAAAATTAAATAATGTTGAAATGACAGCCATTATTGACTCAGGTTCACAGTATTGTATTATAGGCCAGGAACAGTTCAGAAGGATCCAGAACCCCGAAGTTCTAGAAAAAATAATGAGGTTACGAGGAGTAGGTGACCCTCAAATGGTTGTGGAATCCCACCAAACAGCAAGATTAAGGATTTCAATTGAGGACATCAATTATGGTACAGCAGATTTCATTGTGGTTGAAAGGCTAAAAGAAGGTACGATTTTAGGAATGCCATTTTTGATACAGAATAAAATTAAAATTGATGTAGGGAATGGTTCACTCACAAGGCATGGTGACCAAGACACAAAGGAACAAGTTTACCTTTCAGAGAAGTCTGGGAATTGTGTAAGGACTGTAATATCCTTGCCAGTGTATACTACAGAAGAAGTGGAAATTACAATAAATGATTGGGTTCCAGTAAAAGCTACTTGGACTTCAAACTTGATTAAGCCCAGAGAAGGAAGATATTATGATATAAAACCAGAAGAACTATTGATCGAAGGAGAAGAAAATAACCGAAGAGGGTACAATAAACGATTTAAATTATTACCAGGATTGGTAAAATGGAATACCAAAGAAGGTACTATATTAATCAGGAAACTTATACCAGGACAATTAAAATTTGAGAAAAAATAGGAATAGCCCATCTAATATTGGATGAAGAGGACCTCCAAAAATATGACAATAGAGGCTATACGATAAACACACTGGTACAGGGAACAGGAAGACAAGGAACCATTGAGGAGGAATGGACAAAGGAAAAATTAGAAAAGTCACATTCATGGAGGAATTAACACAAGAACAACGAAAGGAAATAATAGAAGTATTATACAAGCAAAGAGGTGTATTTAGCAAGAGTGACTCAGATGTGACAACAACGTCAATGACACCATATAGGATTCGGCTACACGATTATACCCCAATCTACCAAAGGGCAAGAAGATTTGACCAAAGGACAAATGAAGAAATTGAAAAACAGGTTCAAGAATTGTGTCTAAAGGTTAGGCCGTGGAACATGGCGCTTGCAGCTGGATGGGACCGCAGTGGGGCGCGGGCCGGGAGAAAGGATGGACACTTCGTCTATACATGAAACTGTATATAGACAAACAATGTAAGCAAGTGGGTTTATTATTAACTTATTTCCAAAGCAATCTTCTCTGTGTCATGGGGTGGAATATTATTCATGTTTGGACTTGGTCAAAGGATAACCTCGATGAGAGAGCAAAGATAGTAAGGACTTCCACTGCATTTTCACCGTTAGTGGCCAATACGAATTCAAAAGGCTGAAGTTTCGGAAGGGCTAGATGGACCAACACCAGCATTCAGAGGGAGAGATGGAGGATGTTGACAGGGTTTCAATGTAAAGTTAAGATGAATTAGATATGTAGATGATGTCTTCGCCGCAGTCCCAATCACGACCGACCCAGTACTCATTCTCAGAGCTAAATAATAAAGTGGAAATATAACAGAAAATTTTAGCTAAATCAAAAGGAGATTTAATTTTAGGACATATTCTCAGTAGGAGCTGGAATAAAGCTCCAGAATTTAGCAGTCAAGTGGACAAGGTGGAAAAAGAACAATAACATACGGAGAACTCAGGCGAATTTGCTGGAATGATTAACTTCCAACAGTAAAGTTCATTAAAGGAAGCTTTGAACCAGGTAGCGCACCTGGGGCCAGCCAGCGTGTGGGAAAGGAAAAAGAAAGAAAAGGATAAGTCAGTGGGACTTGAGAGAGAGTTACAGGAAGCTTCAACGCTTTCAAAAGACGATGAAAAGGAAATCAGTAGACTGGCATTTCCAGATTTCAGCAGGAAGAGCAGTTGAGCTTTGGGCTTGCAGCTGTGGGCATAGTGATTAGTTTGGTATGAGTGCAGATTCTATGTCCCGCTTAGCTGGGATGGGAAGGTGACGACGCTAACTCTCATTCATTCAGGTAGCACGTCTGAAAAGAGCACTCCACCATAGGGGGTTTGGGCTGGAACATATAGTTGGGGAATCAAGAGTTTCATGGAAAGTTGGGCGAACAATATTTATTGCATTTCAATATATATATATATATATATATATATATATATATAACTATATATGCTCCTCTGTATATATATATATATATATATATATATATATATATATATATATATATACTACTTATATTTGACATATATACTTTATATATATATAACATACATAACTTATATATATATGTATACTATATATATATATATATATATATATATGTACTATATATATATATGCTATATATCTCTGCTGTTTATTATATATACTCTGTTAATAGTTACAATTGAGGGCGCTATATATATATATATACCTGCTATGCTTTCTCTCTGCTGCTCTGCTGCTGGCCTCTATATATAATATATATGTACCTGCTCTCAATATAGCGCTGCTTGGCGCTGGCAATATATATATATACCATATACTCACTGCTCTTATTACCTGCTGCTATGTTTCTCCCCATGGCTGGCATGCTATGTATATATATGCTGCATAACACTTACTGCTGCTGCTGCCTGCCTATATATATATATATCTCTGTGTACTATATATACTGCTATACTCTTCTCCACTATATCATACTGCTTGGCTGGCTCTGTAATACTGACTATCATAATTATTGTGAATCTTGGAATTCAAGGATCACTCGACGTTAACTGGCGGTACCTCCTTCTTTCAGCCACATGTTTATGAACTCTTGCCTTCTTTATTTTCCCCACAATATTTAATCTTCCTCTATTTAAGTCCAACATGCACGCCCACCTGAAGGTACGTTGAGAGCACAAGATCAGGAAGGTGGGTTTACATCATTGGTGTGCACAGTTTTATTTTCTTTGTAACATTTTTATTTTTTTATTATTTATTATTTATTTTATTTTTATTTTTTGCTCCTCCTTTTAGAGGGGCGTGGGGTGGATGGAACACTCATCTTTCTTCTAAGAGAGAACCAAGATGTGAAGACATATACATATATATATATATATATACATATATACTCTTTCTGCTCTGCTATATATATATATATATATATATATATATATATTTATTAATGTTAGCTGAAAGCTACTCTGCCTACTGTGTGTATGTAATATGTTAGCTAACAGTGGGGACTTTTGGGATAAGAAGCTCAGAGACTTTATGATGGATCAGGTGGATAAAGTGGAAAGACCAAATAACATAGGAGAACTCAGGCGGTACCTAGGAATGATTAACTTCCAACGTAAGTTCATTAAAAACTGTTCAGGAGTGGCAGCACCCCTTAGTGCTCTGACAGGAGGGAAAAGAAAGGATAAGATCGAATGGACAGAAGAAAGGATTCAGGACTTCGAAAACTTAAAGAGACTGATGAAAGAATCTGTAGAGCTGGCATTTCCGGATTTCACAGAAGGTAGTCCAAAACTAGAGCTTTATGTAGACGCCAGTGGATTTGGTATGGGTGCAGGTCTATGTCAGCAACAAGGATAGGAAAAAAGAGTAATAGCTTATAACTCTCATTCATTCGATGCATGTGAAAGAAGAACATCCACCATAGAGAGGGAATTGTTGGCTATCAGGTGGGGAATCAGAGTTTCCGTCCGTTTTGTTAAGGTCAGGAGTTCATTTATACACAGATCATCAATAAAAAGCTTTAATTACCTCCTTACAATGAGATAATGTAGACAGTAAGTTGGCTGTGACAATGGGAGGGCCTGTAACAGTACAACTTTCAAATCCATTGGCCTCCGGAAAACGCTTTGCTGTTCATGGTCTCGTTGTCCAAAAACAAGAGGAAGAAACAAATGTCATAATCTAGAGAGCCCCTACCAGGAGGTTAAATAATGGGTTGGAACCGGAGGTTGGCGGGTTCCTTGTTTTGAGCTTGCAGGAAGTTTTAAAAGGGAACAATTACAGAAAGAAGGACCTGGAGTTAGGGAGTTACCTACTAGAAGTTTTGATGAGCTAACTGGGAAGGAAATATGTGTGGATGGGCGCATCTTTCAGCCTAATCACTCAAGCATATTTGAAGCTCATCAGTATTTCTAAGGAGGGGGCTGTTTCCCAGAGGTGACACTGGCAGCTAGCGATGAGTTCAACTTGAAAATCTGGCTGCATCACGGGACTTGTTGTTCAGTTGTGTATATGGGACCAAAAGCGAGGAAACAAAACATTCATATTCAGGTATTAGGAGGTACCCATTTCAATCCATTAAGAGATAATGGTACGTTCCAAATGAATAAGGATAATACAATAATAGACGAATTAGCAATCGAAGACCAGGAGGTACCATCTGAAGAAGAAAATGAAGGATTCATGGACAGTGAAGAAAGTGAGGTAGAAAATTTATTACAACACCCACCAGAAGAGGGACTAGGGGTAAACCTATTAATGAAGGAAAGAGGACACCGGTCTCGGTTAAGTTGCAACCACAAGTTATCAGGAGTTGCATGGTAGGACATCATTGGTGAAACATCTAGGTGTGCCTTTTTAGACACAGGATCTGTCATTAGTTTGGTTCAGGAAACTGTCATCAGGGAGTTAGAACCATTTGGACTTATTTTGAGGAAATGGAGTGTGGACATCACATTAAATGGGATCACCACCAAAATTGTTGAATGCACCACAGCAGTAGCTATCAGGATAGATACACGCTACAGGAAAACAGTATTACCATTGGTAATTGTTAAGGATGGGTTCATTCCGGCATGTTTTCTCCTGGGAATGAATTACTTGGTGGAAACAGAAGCGATTCTGGATTTTGGAGAAGGCATCATCGCACATGGGGATGATGAGGATCAGGTTAGTGATGGTTTTCTTGTTAATGCATACAATGTAATAGCGTGTGAAAATAATAGGATTGATAATATTATAACATTAAATGAAATAATGACATTACAGGAAAGATCTAAGGTGATAAAGGAGTTGAAGAAGAGGGTTAAGAATAAGAAACAAATTCTTAAAACGGATGTGTCTTTAAAGGAATTTTATAGATATAAGGAGGATCTATTAATGAACGATGCTATATTAGTTAAAAGGATGAAGAATGACAAGTTGTGTGCAGTAATAGGATTTAAACAGATGGTCAGTATTTGTGTAGTAATACACCGAAACATGGCACACATAGGACAAGGAAAACTAACAGACTTGATGGCAAGGTACGTATGGCATCCAAAAGGTCATACTATAATCAGGAGGTGTGCAGGACATGTCCCACTTGTCAGCTAAATAAGGTAGATCACAAGGTAATATTCCCACCAGTTTGGAAAATCCAAGTTGCTAATCCTTTCGAGTTAGTGGCAATTGATGTAATGGCCATGCCAAAAACAAGAAGAGGAAATGTTGCTTGCTTAGTGGCTGTGGACCATTGCAGCAAATGGGTCTCAGTCAGACCACTAAAGGATAAATCAGCCAGAAGTGTCACGGGGGCATTTGAAGATCAGATGTTACCAACATTTTTGAGGCCCCCATACAAGGTTTTAACAGATAATGGGGTGGAATTTAAAAGTAACAGGTTTAGGGACATGCTCAAAAGGTATAACATAGATCATATATTCAGCAGTCCTTACAAGCCATCTTCGAACGGGGCAGTAGAGCGCACGAACCGTACGTTTGCAGAGTTCCTGAAGAACATAGTGACAAAGGACCAGGAGTGGGATGACTGCTTACCGAGGGTGGTTATAATTTATAACAACACAAAACACTCAGAACTTGGAATAACACCAGCCGAAAAACTATTAACTCAAACACATGAGGAGGGAAAGGTATTGCCGATCTCTATGGAGGAACAAAGCAAATGGAAGGAACACCCAAACTGGCACCTATGCAGGTAGGAGTTAAAGGTCAAAAGGAAGGTATTATTTCGTAGATCTAGGTCATAGAGAAAAAACTAGGTGAAGATATGAAGGACCATTCACGGTTGTTGTCAAAGTCATAGCAGGAGGAATGACATACGATGTTGAGGGTCAAGGTAAAACTATGAGGGTCCACTATGCACATTTAAAAGTATGGGCAGACCCACCAGATTACCTCAGGCAGTATTTTGAGAATGAAAAAAATGAGGTCTATTCACAGCATGAACATAGGATTGAAATAACAACAGAGGATGAAATAGAGGAAGCACCAGTAGGTATCGTGTACAGTACACTCCCCAATGAAGTAAAAAAGAAAAGAAAGGGTAGGACAGAAATCAAGGAAACATGGGACCTTCTACAATTGGCCATAGGTAAACCAAGCCATAAGAAGGATATAGGAATTCAAACGGAACATTTAGGAGAGGATAAGGAAACACAAACAGAGGCAGAACCTATTCCATCTCCTATAGATACTAGTGATCTCTTGGATTGGGTCGATTCAGCACCAGAGGATACAAATTCAGATGCGGAATTTGACTTACAGAGGTTTGAAAGAGGGTTAAGGTTCCCAAATGACAGTTACACCATAGGTATAACTGTTTCAGACGCCACTGAAGAAGAAGAGGAGGTTCCGGGAAGTATAACTTCGGTACATGATGAGGATATACAGGTAGATAATCATGTTACAGGTAATTTAAATATCCCTTTTTATAATTTCAGATCCATTCAGGAGGAATTAAGAGAAGTTGGTGAGGATCCTGAACAAATGATGTTGGCTGATAGATCAGAAGGACAAGGAAGAACCCAACAAGGATCGGAGATTGAACATCGGCCAATGACACGGTCAAGAGGGTCAGCTCCAGATCTCCCGAATGTACAGAAAAGGGTTTTGGAGTATGAAAGGAGGGCTGAGGAGAGAAGGGCGTCTAGTGGAAACTAGGTTAGTTTACTATTTTTGTTTATATTATTATTGATTTTTTTTCCTTTCTCTCTCTCTGGTTATTATTATTTGAATTATGGGATGTTTTCCCTTCTTTAAAGATTGGGTTTCCAATCTTGAAGGGGTGAGTAGTGTCATGAGTCTGATGACTCATGGCATCTATTTTGATCAACCTCCCAATTTTTACGAAGCAGAAAAGTGTCCAGGTTAAAGGAAAAACTTATCGTTTTCTCAAAAGAAGTTCGGGTAAACAGTTGTGTTAAGTTCCAGCTTAAAAGTGCCTGAGTCATTACAAAATTGTGATTGCCGACCTTAGAAGGATTTTTACTAAGTTGTTATCATTATCAGCTTTCCAAGGATTATTTACGAGCTGTGATTCCAGCTTTATAAAGGACAAATTCTCCCAAAAAAATTGGTATGTATAGTTAAATATAAAGAGTTGTTTGCGATAGTTTTAAATCTAAAAGTAGGGATAGGATTTATGATTTGCTGTTTAGATTTAACGAAATAGCGTTTAAGTTTAATTAAAATATAGGCAATATTAAAGTGTAAATTGTGGAAAGTTGGATACAAATAAATTAGGAGACATTGTTAGAATACGAGGAATTACCAAAGAATATTGTAAAATTTATATATGGGATCTTTTTGGTTTAAAGGACAATGAAAATTATATTAAGAATAGTCAATGATAAATGAAAGTTTATTGTAAGAATGACATGATAATCTATAGGAAAAGATAGTCAAAAGGATTTAACGGAGGAATCGTATATATATATATATATATATATATATATATATATATATATATATATATATATATATATATATATATATATATATATATATATATATATATATGTATATATATATATATATATATATATATATATATATATATATATATATATATATATATATATATATATATATATATATGGGGTATGTGTGTGCGTGTGTGTGGGTATTGATACGTGCATGGTTAAAAACACATACAAAGGTATAATAAGGATCTTTTAAGATATGAGAGGCCCACATTTGAGAAAGGGGGCGCACATACAATTTAGGTTACAATTGCGGACGAAGGAATAGGTTAAAATCAGATTATATTTATTATTATTATTATTATTATTATTATTATTATTATTATTATTATTATTATTATTATTATTATTATTATTATTATTATTATTATTTTGTGTGTGTGTGTGTATTATTATTATTAAGTATATGATTTTAAGAATACGTGTGAGTGTGCAAGTGTAAAACAAAAGTGAATTAGCGTAATTGTTGGGGGTACGGGTGTAATTTATTAGGTTGTAGCAGCGCTACGACTTATTATTATTAATATTATTATTATTATTATTATTATTAATGGCATTATTATTATTGTGTATTATTATTATTATTATTATTATTAAATGTGTGTGTATTATTATTATTATTATATTATTATTATTTATATTATTAGTATTACTTATTAATCTTAATAAACTATTATTCATTTGAACTATTAGTGTATTATTTTCAGTGACAGTGGATGCCTTCATGACATTGGATTTATATTCAATGCTGTGGTGAGCCAGTAATTTAATGGTTGGTTATCTTATGATTTTCAGGGCCGAGGTTAGACCCGGTTTCAGGTAAGCTTTAATGAGTTCAGAGCTGAGTCAGGATAAGCAAATTGGATTCTGATTGGACTCAGACGCAAGGTTAAGTTCAATAAGGTCACGGCCGGGTATTAAGGCCAAGGCTGCAATTAATAACCAATTAAGCTTCCAGCCAAATTTAGAGGCCAAGTTAACCCTAGGTTAGCTACTGAGGTTTAAAAAAACAGACTACGGAAGATTCCCAAGGTCGAAAGGTCACACAGGTCGTGTGTCAGTGGATCAAGGTTATTCAAAGGAGTAAAGAGCACCTTCCTAAGGATCATTCGGCTGAATACCGACATTAAAAAGGA
>JABUQX010141837.1:17500-20076 GCA_015478945.1 Trachelipus rathkii
ATAATAATATATATATGTATATAACTATATATAATAATAACATAATACTGCCCACTATATATATATATGCTATATATATATATATATATATATATATCATTTGTTTTGTCTAAAAGCCAAAATTTGTGGATTTGCTTAGTTTACAGTATTTTGACAAGCCCTAGGTGCTTTGTGGTTGCATGAGCATGTTTGGTTAGTGGGTTGAATGGGACAGTCTCGACCGACCTATTGGCTTCTTACTGTCTCTATATTCTTTAATGTCTTAATGTCTTAATGTGTGTACCAGTAGTAGTAGTAGTAGTAGTGGTGTGTGTGTGTGTGTGTGTGTGTGGCGTGTGTGTGTGTGTGTGTGTGTGTGTTTAATAAAATATTTGGAACTAATCGCATGATTAGTATAAATCTAGTTTGACCATGCGATAATGGCAAATGTCTAACTCTATACGGGTATATCAGGAACTAATTTCGATGTTTTTGAACCTTTATCAAAAATGGAAAACGTAGCCTCAATATAATTTTAGATAAAGGTAAATTTTGATGTTCATTTTTCCAAAACTTTTGGCCATTTCATGAACTGAGAATCAAAAATATGAATTTTTATTAATGTTTAGTTAATTAGCATACAAATACTCAACTTTTCTGCCCTATTAGATTTCAATGCTCAAAAAATTGATTTTTCGACCTATCTACTATATAGATAATTGGTTTAAAACTACAACTCATATCTCAAAAACTAATAGATACAGGGAAAAAGAATACATTGTTGGAATCCTGGTAACATTTTAGTGCGGAAAATGTAAAAAAAATAAAAAAAAAAACAAATAAATAAATTATATCTCAAAACTACAATAGCTACAGCGAAAGGAATACATTTTGGAATCCTGGTAAAATTTTACGCGAGAAATGTAAAAAAAAAAGTATTGTTAATAATGATAGTAATATGATTAAGGCTTATTTAGAGACCTTTTATTGGTTTATCGTTAATAAATAAACTTTCTATTAAATTTTGCTTTTTCGCTAAAGAATACCCAAGGGTATACCCCACCGATGGCAGGAGTCGGGGTCTCTCGGCCTTCCGGGGGAACACGGGGTAGGACCCAATTCCCCCCTCAAAGGGAGGGTCTCCCGGAACCCCAGCTCTTTTGGTATTTGTGGGTGTCTTGGGGTCCTCACCTCCCACGGTGTGGAAAATCCCCCTGTGTTCCCGTCGGCTCGAGCCCTCATTGCCGTGTAATACCTTTACAAATAGTATATATGTATACTATGTCCCCTGCTCTAAAAAAATAGCCCAATATTAGTAATGGTTAAAGATGTATTACTCTGGGTGGGCTGATTGGCGACAAAATCTACAACTTAATATGCTAGAATTTAGCCTTTTGGCATTTTCTGGCAGCCCTAGCACCCTGAAAAAAAAGGCGAGAAGGAATTTCCAAAATAATAAAAAAGAAATAAGTAAATAAATTAAAATAATTAAAAAGAAAAAGTAAATAAAGTAAGTTTAATTACCGAATATTATTTTTATTGACGTGTATATTCCCGCCCCGGTTGTTGTACCACGCACCGCACCGCACCACACCATCGCACCCCTCGCTTAGTAGCGCGGATAGAGTTTGCTATGGGTATCTACTTTCTCGAGCTGCGACACCGTGGGGATGACGTAACCCTCGTCGTGAACTGAGGTTACGTAACCATCACCCATAGAAGGGTGCTTTGGCTAAACCACAAGATATTGACATTAGAGAGGCTGAAACTTGGTATAAGCCCTTCTTGTGTGTGTGTGTATTATTATTATTATTATTATTATTAATGTGTATTATTATTATTATTATTATTATTATTATTATTATTATTATTATTAGACTAGTATTATTATTATTATTATTATTATTACATTGTATTATTATTATTATCTTATTTTATCATTTTAGTAACGGATAGAGTTTACAACATGGTATCTCTCAAATTTAACAACCCACTTGGGGTGACGTAACCTGTCCGTAGAGGGAGTTTGCATGCAGCCATCACCACTGCCTCAGGGGGGGTGCTGGCCTAAGAGATTTAAAATGATCGTAGAGGCTGAAATTTGGAATGAGTATGGGGGAGGGAGGCCAAAGTAGGGTGGGATACCGGATCCCGGATTTCGGTTCGGATTTGGGGATCCCGGAACCGGCACCGGTGCTGGCTCCGGTGCGGTGCTGAGTTAGTGAATATTTGGCGCGGCCAAAATATTGGTGTTAAAATATATATGTTTATAAGATTCATGAATTTCGAGCGCGGTGGAGAAGGCCCACGGGAGAGAGTTCCGACAAGCTGGCCCCAGGGCTGTGGGCATACGGGAAGGCGCAATCTATTGAAACCGGCGCGTGCGCCCGCGGGGCACGATCCCGGCGCGAAACCACCCGCGGTACAAAACGTGTTCGGTTTTTCTTTTAATAAATTTTATAATTTTTTGAAACTTTACGAGTGAGCTCGTTTCAACTTAATTTTTCAAAATTTATTATTTTTATTTATTTATTTTTAATTTATTTTGTTTTAATAAAAATTTATGCTTTTCATGTTTATAACGTAAAAATTTTTTT
>JABUQX010141839.1:0-19131 GCA_015478945.1 Trachelipus rathkii
GTTGTACTTCGTTCGGTTTCGGAAAGTGTTTAACCGTTTCGCATTTTTATCGTGAAACGCTTTCGCGTTTTCGTGCGCCGCTTTTCATATATATATATATATAACATATATATATATAACCTTATAACCTTATATATATTTGCATATATATATATATATATATATATATAACTGCTGCTCTGCTGCTGCTGCTGCTGTATGTATATATATATATATATATATAATATATTTACCTGTTTACGTGGATTTGCTTAATAAAAACACTGGTTAATATATTACTTGTATTGAAACTTCAGTTTTCTCTCTTTTTGTAGAAAGTACCATATTGCATCATCATACAGAATTTCTTTTTCGCATAATGAGACTAGTAGCTCTTTTTCAATTGACATCCTTGCCAAATCATTTAATCTTTCATCGCTCATCGTGGTTCTTAGATAAGATTTAATTCTTTTAAGGCAAGAAAAAGATCTCTCAACACTGCTGGAGGTTACAGAAAGAGTTGACATCAATGTAGCTAGACGAAACACCTGATCAAATGAACTACTGATATCAAGTTCTTTAATTTTTTTAAGGAGAATATTTTGGCTTACATTTACCTCATCGCTATTCCATAAACTTTTAGTTCACTACACAGCTTTTCTTTTTCAAAAATGGGGTAGCTCTCTGTTAATGAATTTATAAGAATATTCGGAAATCGTCGCCTATAGTTTATGAATTCATTATTATCTAAAAGTGCAAAGAAATTCAATTTGTCAAAATCGTTAAATCTGCTTTCTATTTGTGTAGTAACATGGTCCAGAACACTATAAAACAAGCCTTTCCATTTATTCTTGTCATAACCTCTCTTATCTTTTGGCTCGCCGCAAATTTTAACAGCTCTTTCGTAAACAGAGCCAAAAGCTTCATCTGACCTAAGGTTAGATAATTTTACTGATACTTACATTATATATTTATTTGCTGTAGGTATGTTTGAGTGCTTTGCTGGGAGAAACTAAATAAAAATCCCCATATATCAAAAATTCGACTATAAACACACAATAAAAATACGAACGAAAATTCAGAAAGTATATATTTTAAGCCATTTGCATGCGTAACTGTTTCATAGTCGTTATGCCATTCAGATACGGCATCATAAACTTTGATAAGAACTTCGTACAATTCTAAAATTACACTAACCGCGCGCTCTTTGAAATTCCTTCAAGTTTTTGATGGAGTAATAGGTTTTTTAAAGTTTCCGCCCAGATTTGATTTCTTATAAGTTTCCTGTAATAATGTCATCCGTTTGGGCGATTTACTAAAAAAACGCATGAAATGAATTCAAATGAGAAAAAATCGCTTTACTTCAGGTATCTTTGTTCCGTTTAGCAAAATTAATTGCAGTCTGTGAGCATAACAGTGAGTAAAAAACGCCATTGGATATTTTGCCATAATTCTTGTTTTCACTCCTGAAATATAGCCCGCCATGACTGATGCTCCGTCGTAGGTTTGTCCAACTAATTTTGATCGTGCCTCATTAAAATTTTTCACGACTTTAGACACTGTATTTGTAATAGCTTCAGCTCCTCTGTCTTCAGACACTGGAAAAAAACTAATAAATCTTTCTTGAATGTCGCACTTCTCATCCACATAACAAATAATTATGGATAGATGTTCAGCTACAGATTTATCCAGTGTTTCGTCCACTTATTTCTGTTGTAATAGGATTATTGAGAACTTTACTCACACATGAAATTAGATCATTCTGAATTTCAGGTGATGTACCTTGAAAAGATCCAGAGCAGTGAACACCTTCCTTAAGCCTACAATCGTACTTTTTAAAGAGAGAAAGAAGTTCAACAAAATTACCTTTATTTAAAGAAGAGGAACTTTCATTGTGTACTCTGAATGACAATTCTTGTTTACCAAAAAAAATTACACAGTCTATTAGCCTTCTCATAATCTGGCGATTTTCGTCAGCTTCTTCGTTATGTTTTTTAATAAGCATTTTATGAGATTCACTTAAAGCCTGATCAATATTGTATTTTCCAAAATTACTATATTTTAAGGTACATTCTAAATGTTTCTGAGATGCTTCATGTTTTTTGCATGTTGTACTCAAATTTTCAGAAAAATCTTCTTTTCCCCAAACGTCTTTGACTGAATTATTGCTAAAAATTAAACATGGCCAGCAATATAACTTCTGTCTTATAGGACACCCCGTTAACCATATTTTTTTTGGAACCATTCATGACAGAAACTCCGATTTCCATTTTTGCCTTTATTAATTATCTTCAAATTTGGTGTTGGCCTTCCACATTTTTTAATTTGCATTTGTTCTTCAAAACTAAGATTTCTAAAGTTTGTTTTTAATAAATAATCAACACTTGATTCCATCTCCATCTAATATTAATAACAAAAATAATTCTAAATCATATAACACAACACATCTAGAATAATTCTAAACAGGAAGAGCAAAAGAAAATCACATCCACATTCAAAATAGTTGAAAATGCGACTGATTTTTAACATGCAACAATATTGGCCTTCATATTCTCTCTCTCTCTCTCTCTCTCTCTCTCTCTCTCTCTCTCTCTCTCTCTCTCTCTCTCTCTATATATATATATATATAATAACAATAATTTATAATTTAACTAAATGCTATAATATGTATAATAACCAGCGTAATATATATATAATAATAATATAATAATAATATATAACTATTCTTATATATAATATATATATATATAATAAATATATTTAATATAATAATAATATAACTAATATAATAATAACAACAGCAATAATAATAATAATATGTAATATAATAATAATAATCAGCCAATATATATATATGTATATATATGTATAATAATATATAATAATAACTTAATATAATAATAATAATATGTATAACTTAACTATCTTTGCATATATATATTTATATATGTCTATATACATATATATTATATAATATATATATATATATATATAATATATGTATATAACTTAATATATATATATATATAATAGTAATATATAATAATAACATATATATATATATATATATATGTATATATATATATACCTTCTTTATAAAACAACCAGCAATATGTATAATATATATAGCAACCAGCAACCAGCCAGCCCAACAACCAGCAATATAGCTGGCAGCATAGCTGCTCTTCCATCTTCCTTTCAGCACTGTATGTGCTAATAACCAGCCAATAGCCAGCAACCATGTATGCTGCCAATAATATATGCTATGCTCAACCTTATATGTGCTATGATTGATTACGATTGCAGGTGAGAGAGGGTTTAAGAAACAAACCTGTTTTATGGCAACATCACCTAATAACGCCGCACGAAGAGTACGACGAGCGCGAGCGACAGAGGCAGCTTGCCTCTCCTACTATAATATTAAGGATACGATTTATTTTATTTGAACTTCGCCTATGTACGTTGGAAAGTTAAGGAGTGTATAGGGAGGCAAAGCATACATACCTGATTTTTGGTTTTTATATTTCTTTAAGGGTTTTGTAGATTAATTTTCTTATGGTTTCTTATTATATTAACATTTTTTATATTTTTTTATTTGTTTTTCTTAATTATTAATTTGTTCTTAAAAATAAGATAGGCAATGCCTACCCAGCCTATTCCTTAACTACGCCACTGATATATATATATATATAATTATCTATCTATGTATATAAAATATGTCTCTATATATATATATATATATATATATATATATATATATATATATATATATATATATAATATATATATATATATAATATATATAAATATATATACTATATATAACTATATATACTATATATATATATATATATATATAACTACCAATATATATATATATATATGTATTCTGATTGTCGTTGGGTCAGATGTGTTTACAACTAGAGGAACAGAAAGAAAGAGCAGGGAAAAAACATCTAGAAAGAGAAGAATCTAAAAAGACGTTAAATACTCTCTCTCAAAAAGATTGGAATGAAGAATGAAAGGAATTGTTGAACATAGAAATGATCGACTTCCAAGATAGAAGAGCCTTTGAAAAATAATGGAATTAAAATATTTTCGCAATATTAATTTGAAAATTTTAGAAATTAGGAAAAATTAATATTAATCAACGTCAAATTTTAAAAACTGTGAAGTAACAAATGTTTATTGTTACGTGTTCTTTTGCAAAAAATATAATTATGATCAATTACAAAATAGGATTCTTTTGCTTGAATATTGATAATTATATCATAGAAGTTTGTACAACCCTGACACCAGAATCAGATAGTCTCTCAAATGGACTCTCGATTAAAAAGGCTTGTGGCTCTGAACATCCTACAGCTTTTTGTCTTCACTTGCACAGCGGTGGTTTAACGTATCCAAATACCTGAAACTGACGCCACTCCCCCCAAACATGTGTTATATATAATCTAGTAATAATAATGATAATTAGTGCTAACAGTGATAGTGATAATAGTGATAGTGATCAATTAGTGTTATTAATGTTTTTGATAATAGTGCTTATGTTAGTGATGAAAATATTATTAATTATTGGTATTAAAATTATTGATAATAGTGCTAGTGATGAAAATATTATTAATGATGGTAGTGTTATATATATTTGTATATGTATATGCGTGTATTTATGTATGTATATGCGTGTATTTATGTATGTATATGTGTATATATATATATTTTTTTCCAAAAATGAGTATCAATATAGTTAATTGATATATATTGTAAACTTTTTCTTTTTTCATTCCAACTTACTTTATAAAAGAACAGATTATAGAAGTTACCCTTAAATTTAGACTTTTAGTATAACTATTATATTATCATTTTATGTACAAATATTGACGCTGTTCTATTATTTAAGTTACCCGTGTAACAAAGCTTTAAGATGTTTCCATAAAAGATTCTATTTTATTATTTATATAAAAGAACAGTGATTTTATTTGGAATATTAATTGTATATACAAATTAGAATATTAGAAAGAATACATTTGAATCTTTTTGAGCTTCGCAATGATAAAGATTTGAAAGACGATTTGCCTTCTTAAAATGTTGCGTATTTGAATCAATGATTTGCCTTCTCAGAAAGTCACGTATCCAAATATTCTATTTTACTTAATTAAGAAATTAGACAATAAAAGATTATTGATTTAATGAATATGTATATATATATAATGTATAATATTATTATTAAGATATGTTTAAGTGTCTAAAATTAATTAAATAAGCCTAATTTAGTTTAAAAGCTTTTTGCTGTTTTCTTGAAGAACTTAAGATTGTGACGTCAACAAAGCGTTGTGACGTCATCAAAGCATCGTTTTTGATTTACCTTCCATAAATGATATTTAAAGTTTTCCAAGGCTTAGATAATTAATTTTAATATTTGAATAGTAGTATTTAGTTGTTTTCAGTTGTCCATAAAGGAATGTTAATGATAAGAATAATATTAGGCGTTATAACGTTTCTTTTAAGATTGTAAATAAATGCATTTTTCTTAGCTATTAAATATAAATTAGTTACCCTTTATTTTCAAGGAAGTACGAATAATTTTGACTTATTTCAATAAAATTAATTTCTTTAGATTGTACGAATAATAATTAAGAATCGTTTCATTGTAGTTAGTAATTTACTTGTTTAAATTTCTTTGACGAATATAAGAGACACGAGATTTGAGGATTTCAGAGAAAGCAAAGCTCTCTCACAAAGGCAACTGTAGCTAAGCTACCTTAGAGCGACAATTAGTCTCTCAGCCGAACCTTTACTAGGGCTCTCAGTGGTTGCTGGAGTTCAATCCCTACTCACTCAGTGGTTGCTGGTGAGAGGCCCCAATAGGTAACTTCGGTTATCAGGCCTTCTGCCTTCCCCCGGACTCAGTGGTTGCTGGTCCCCAACTCATTGGAGTTCCAGGACTCTCAGCGGTGTCTGGAGTTCAATCCCTACTCACTCAGTGGTTGGTGAGAGGCCCCAATAGATAGTTTCGGCTATCAGGCCTTCTGCCTTCCCCCGGACGCAGTGGTTGCTGGTCCCCAACTCATTGGAGTTCCAGGGCTCACAGTGGTTGCTGGGTTCTGGCCTACTCTCTCAGTGGTTGCTTTGGTGAGAGGCCCAATAGGTAACTGCGGTTATCAGGCCTTCTGCCTTCCCCGGACTCAGTGGTTGCTGGTCCCCAACTCATTGGAGTTCCAGGACTCTCAGTGGTTGCTGGAGTTCAACCCCTACTCACTCAGTGGTTGCTGGTGAGAGGCCCCAATAGATAACTTCGGTTATCAGGCCTTCTGCCTTCCCCCGAACTCAGTGGTTGCTGGTTCCCAACTCATTGGAGTTCCAACCCTATACACTCAGTGGTTGCTGGTGTTAGGTTCCCTCCCATGTATTAACAGTTTAAGTCTTTTACCGTATTTTATATTTTCTAGTTTAGTCCTTAGATTTTAGTTCAAGAGTTATTGTTGAGCCTGTGTGTCGAACTTGTTCACGCTAACTCCGAAGTCACCATCTTGCCCGCTCATTTGAGGTCACGTGTCACATTTGTGCATAAAATCTTACCTGAAGTACTAAGCTACCGATTATGTCTTATTATATTACCTGTTTGTGTTAAATAAAGTATTGTTTCAATAAAATCATTGTTAATAAAAAGTTTTCTTATCCTGTCACCTGGAAATTGTCTTATCTTAATATTAAAAGATTACAATTGGTTAGCAGCGGTGTTGACTAATTTACAATTGGTGGCAGTCTCGTTGGGACAATCGCACAGTAGACAATTGCACAGTATTAGCTTTGCTATACAGGTGACAGGTTGTTATTAATAAAATTCAATAGTAAAAATAATCTTTAATAGTAAAAATAACGTTAATAATAAAATTCAATAGTAAAAATAACTTAACAATAGTAAAAGTACCGTTCATAATAAATGTCAATAGGAAAAGTAACGTTAAAAGTAAATGTCAATAGTAAAAGTAACGTTAATGATAAATTTCAATGGTACACTTGTATTAAAGATAAATAAAAATGTCAATAAATCAAAGATTATTAAAGAAATTTCAAAGGAAATTATTGCTAATGATAGTAATTACAATCGTAACAACACTTCAATCAAATAATGATAATCTTGTTCATAATCTTAATGAAAATGATATTCTTTTTAAAGCACTAGTTCATAAATACTTGAGGAAATTAAGAATTGTCCATGCACGCAAAAGAAATATGATAATAGTTTTTATAAATGAGACTGAGCCCTTTCAAGGAAAGAAAAGAAAAAGAAAGAAAAAGAAGTTAGTTCAAATAAACAATAGTCGTAGTAGTCATACTTATAGTGATAATATTGAGAATAATTATTTTAATGATATTGATAAAATAAAAGATAGTGGTAATATAGACAATAGTAATAATGATGGTTATAATATTAAATGGTATAGAGATGATAATTATATTTTCTATAGTGATGATGATAACAATAATATTTATGATAACTGCTCTATTCACAGTGATTGCAACAATAATGGAAATGGTAAATATGATGATAAAGTTGCGAGATTAATACAAATATTTGTGATGACGTTGATGATATTGATAAAAACGATGATAATATTATTAATTGTAGTAATAATGGCAGCGAAATCGATAATAATAAGAGTAATTCAGCAGACAGTTTTTCCTTCTTAAACCTTATTTAGAACATTTAAGATTGTTTAATAGTAATAACGATAGTAACAGTAACGATAATATTTCCCATAACAGCAAAGACAATAGTATTAACGATGAGAGCGGTAAAAATAATAAGAATCCTGTAAATAGCTTTTCTTTTTTCAATCTTTATCTAGAACATTTAAGTAAAAAGGACAATAATACTAACCGTAACAATGATATTGATAATGATAAAGGGGAAGGTAAAGTTGATATTAATAATGATGAGGAGGAAAGAAGTAGCGATGATATTAGTAACAACGGCAATAATTAATATATAAATATCCTTTAATTCTTAATCAGAAACATTTAATGTATATTTCCCTTTATTCTGTATATTATTGTTCATTCCCTTAAGAAGTTAAGTTGTAATGTTAAGTAATTTTTGTAAGATGATTAAAGTAATTGTAAGGTAGTAAATTCCGAGAAATTTTAGAAGTATGCAAACTGTTGTTTAATTTAATAATGAAGATTACATTTAGTAGCATTCTTTAAAATGTTTAAAACTTATGAATTATGCCCGTACTCATTTAGTGATTTATGATGATAGTTTTTTTTAAAGATTTTGTGAATTAAAGTAATTAACTTATTGTTTGCATAAGGAAAGGTTAAAGAAAGGTATGAGGAAGGGATAGAGAAATCATTGAAAGATTAATTGCAGTAAATATTGATTATCCTTTTGATTTGAATTTTGAGATATTAGTTGATACTGAAGATCATAAAGTAATGTGGAATTTTAGATTTGAGTATTGAAGTTCTCTTATTAAGTTTCTTAAGTTTTGAAGTTATTATGATTTGATGAAGTTATTGATGTTTTGAGAAATGATTTTAGTAATGATGATATTGTTTTAAAGATGATAATTGATTTAGTTTTCTGTTGCAACAGAGGATATTATTTATATAGCAATAAGGCTATGGCAGAAGAGAGTCTGACCCACTACTCTTATTTTAGATGATTTAGATAGCTATAGGCTATGGCAGAAGAGAGTCTAACCCACTACTCTTATTTGGTTTTGCCTTGCGGTTGACATTGGTCTCGTCAAAACTTCCTTACCGGTTTAGTCCAGAATGGTCAGATTTCCTAGGAAACGCCATTTGTAAGGCCGCTGAGAAGAACTAGGATGGTGAGTAAAGCGCTTAACTCACGCATGCTACTTCGGGGCAAGTTGATTTTTTTTTGTAATTATTTTATGCTGTTGATAATGATTAAACTGATCAAAGGTTTTAGGTGAATAGTTTTTATGAAAAGAAATCCATGGTATTAAATTTTGAGAACTTTGAAATAAATAGAGTAATTAAGTAATGAAAAGATTTGAGAAATGTTGAAATTTGAGAGGAATGCTGTGAAGTTAAGATCTTATGCGAAAGATCTCGGAATAAATTTAGTAAATTTTTTTTGCTTTAACGTAATTTTCTTGTTTTTCTATTTAGTATCCCGTTCCTGATTAAAGATTCTTGTAAATATGTAAATATAGGTTTAAGTTTTGATAAATATTTCATTGCTGAAGTTCTAATATTATCGAAAAGTAAATAATTCAAGTAGACTTAATATATTGCTTATATTAGAATTAGTTTAGAATAAGTTTGAAATAATCTATCCTTTTATTAAAGAAGTTGAAATCTTAAAGAGGGGGTAATGTAAACTTTTTACTTTTTTCATTCCAACTTACTTTATAAAAGAACAGATTATAGAAGTTACCCTTAAATTTAGACTTTTAGTATAACTATTATATTATCATTTTATGTACAAATATTGACGCTGTTCTATTATTTAAGTTACCCGTGTAACAAAGCTTTAAGATGTTTCCATAAAAGATTCTATTTTACTATTTATATAAAAGAACAGTGATTTTATTTGAAATATTAATTGTATATACAAATTAGAATATTAGAAAGAATACATTTGAATCTTTTTGAGCTTCGCAATGATAAAGATTTGAAAGACTATTTGCCTTCTTAAAATGTTGCGTATTTGAATCAATGATTTGCCTTCTCAGAAAGTCACGTATCCAAATATTCTATTTTACTTAATTAAGAAATTAGACAATAAAAGATTATTGATTTAATGAATATGTATGAATATAATGTATAATATTATTATTAAGATATGTTTAAGTGTCTAAAATTAATTAAATAAGCCTAATTTAGTTTAAAAGCTTTTTGCTGTTTTCTTGAAGAACTTAAGATTGTGACGTCAACAAAGCGTTGTGACGTCATCAAAGCATCGTTTTTGATTTACCTTCCATAATGCTATTTAAAGTTTTACAAGGCTTAGATAATTGGTTTTAATATTTAATAGTAGTATTTAGTTGTTTTCAGTTGTCCATAAAGGAATGTTAATGATAAGAATAATATTAGGCGTTATAACGTTTCTTTTAAGTTTGTAATTAAATACATTTTCCTTAGCTATTAAATATAAATTAGTTACCCTTTATTTTCAAGGAAGTACGAATAATTTTGACTTATTTCAATAAAATTAATTTCTTTAGATTGTACGAATAATGTTTAAGAATCGTTTCATTGTAGTTCGTAATTTACTTGTTCAAACTTCTTTGACGAATATAAGAGACACGAGATTTGAGGATTTCAGAGAAAGCAAAGCTCTCTCACAAAGGCAACTGTAGCTAAGCTACCTTAGAGCGACAATTAGTCTCTCAGCCGAACCTTTACTAGGGCTCTCAGTGGTTGCTGGAGTTCAATCCCTACTCACTCAGTGGTTGCTGGTGAGAGGCCCCAATAGGTAACTTCGGTTATCAGGCCTTCTGCCTTCCCCCGGACTCAGTGGTTGCTGGTCCCCAACTCATTGGAGTTCCAGGACTCTCAGTGGTTGCTGGAGTTCAACCCCTACTCACTCAGTGGTTGCTGGTGAGAGGCCCCAATAGATAACTTCGGTTATCAGGCCTTCTGCCTTCCCCCGAACTCAGTGGTTGCTGGTTCCCAACTCATTGGAGTTCCAACCCTATACACTCAGTGGTTGCTGGTGTTAGGTTCCCTCCCATGTATTAACAGTTTAAGTCTTTTACCGTATTTTATATTTTCTAGTTTAGTCCTTAGATTTTAGTTCAAGAGTTATTGTTGAGCCTGTGTGTCGAACTTGTTCACGCTAACTCCGAAGTCACCATCTTGCCCGCTCATTTGAGGTCACGTGTCACATTTGTGCATAAAATCTTACCTGAAGTACTACGCTACCGATTATGTCTTATTATATTACCTGTTTGTGTTAAATAAAGTATTGTTTCAATAAAATCATTGTTAATAAAAAGTTTTCTTATCCTGTCACCTGGAAATTGTCTTATCTTAATATTAAACCATTTACAATTGGTTAGCAGCGGTGTTGACTAATTTACAATATATATATATATATATATATATATATATATATATATATATATATATAATATCCGCATCCATATATATACTGCTAACTACTATATATATATATATATATATATATATATTCTTTTAAATGTTATATTTATTTATTTAAAAGCGCCCGGTAGCTCAGTGGTAGAGCACTCACCCCATACAAAGCGGGGGTCCCAGGTTTGCAACTGGTCGGAGTGGGAGAATGTGAGCTATTCTCTCACTTGGGCTTGGCTCCGTCCTGCTCGGACGTTAATTGAGTACACCCCTCCTAGATTGGGGGCTCTGCTTGGAGTGAGTGAGAGTGGTTTTTATCTCTGTAATAATATATGTATATATATATATATATGTATATATATACCTAATAACCAATAATATATATATATATATATATATATAATAATATATATAATATATATAATAACAACTTGTATATATATATATACATATATATATATATATCTTTCATAATATATATATATATATATATATATAATAACATATATATAGCACTATATATATATATTACTTATATGCATATATAATATATATATACTTTTATAATACTTAACCAATATATATATATATATATATATATATATATAATATATATATATATATATATACTATAACGTAGTGCAACAGCCAGCTGGCCTTGCGCAGAGCCTGCTGCTTCTTCAACAGCCAGCAGCATGCTGCTCAGCTGCAACAGCAGCATGCCAGCAATAGCCAATAACCAGCGCCAGCCAGCCAGCAGCACCAACCAGCAACAGTAGTAATATGTAGCAACATAACCTTCCCAGCAACCAACAATAATAACCAATATGTATGTAGCACTCTTTAACAATAATATATATGTATGGATATAATAATATAATAGCATATAATAATAATAATATATAATAATAATAACCAATATATGTATATATATATATATGTATATAATAATAATATAACCAGCATAACATAATATATATATAATATAATATATATGGGGCTATAAGGGCTAGCAACCACGCCATTTACGTTTTTTGCTTGAATAACTTCTGGACCAGCATCGAAAACTTTTGCGCCTAGAAACACGATCTTTAGGAGAACTCTGGGAGAACGATTTTAAAAGTCAAATGGAAGAGAAGATGCTATCTCCATTGAAAGAGTGAAAATCCTACCTGGTAGTAACTCAGGACTAGCATCGAAAACAATAACTGGGAAAGAGTTTTCTAGAGTGCTACAGGATCAAGAGTTTCGAGGCCAAAGGAAAGAAGATGCTGGCCCAACTGATAGGTCGACGGTCCTACCTGGGAGATGGTGTAGGATATATATATATATATATATATATATATATATATATATATAATATATATATATAGTTTCTATATATATATATATATATATATATAACATATATAACAACTATATATAACTATATATATATATATATATATATATATATATATATATATATATATTAGTGATGGACTGGATATAGGATGGCAATCTGGTTATCCGACCATTTTACGCTATCCGATTAACCGACTGCATAACCAGATAGTGTAAACATTTTAATATTGATTCTTAAAATTTCAAATAATTAACATAATAAATAAATCATAATGGTCATATTTCAATTTCATCTTAGGAAATGAAATATATATATATATATGTAATATATATATATACCTTCTTTCTTCCATAATATACCCCTATAGGCATAATATAATATATAATATATATATATATGTATATATTTATATATATATATATAAAAATAACTTAATATATATATATATATATATAATAACCTTATGTATAATAACCAATAATATATATATATGCTATATAATAATAATAATAATATATATAATATGTATATGTATATATATAACTATATATATATATATATGTAATTTAAATAACTATATGATTCAGATATATATATATATGTAATAATAGCAACCATATATATATATATATATAAATATATATATATATATATATATATATATAGCAACCAACCAGCAGTAACTTATATGCTTTAGTATATAATATATATACTATACTACTTGCTATTCTTCTTGCTCAACTATATATGCATACTGTATAACCCAGCCAGCCAACCTTAATAACCCTTATATATATAACTTAACCAGCCTTATATATATATATATATATAGCAATAACCAATAGTCAACCACTTATATATATATATATATATATTTTAATCTATTGTTAGAAACGGGCCGGATCAAAAGGTTTCGAGGCCAAAGGAAGAAGATGCTACGGCATAACTGATGGGTCGACGGTCCTACCTGGGGAGATGGTGTAGGATATATATATATAACATATATATATATATATATGCTATATGCTATAATATATACTTGCTATATATATATATATATATATATATATATATACTCTTATATGCCTGCTATATATATATATACTATTAGTGATGGACTGGATAGGATGGCAATCTGGTTATCCGACCATTTACGCTATCCGATTAACCGACTGCATAACCAGATAGTGTAAACATTTTAATATTGATTCTTAAAATTTCAAATAATTAACATAATAAATAAATCATAATGGTCATATTTCGAATTTCATCATTAAGATATGTATATATGTATACATAGTATATGTATATGTATATATATATATACATATATAATAATATGTATATATCTTCAACTTCTTTTTCATTCAATATGTAGCCTTAATATTTAATATGTTTTATGTAATAATAATAATATATATAACTAATATTATATACCTCTATATATATATATATAATATTAATAATAATATAATATGTAATATATATATAATATAATAATAATAATATGTAACTCAATATATATCAACTTCATAAATGTATGTAATAATAATAATAATAATATAATATATATGATTTGAAGTAAGCAGGTAATATGATTCAGATAATATGTATATATGTATATATAACCTACCTTATATAGTAACAGCACTGTATATATATATACATATGCATATTAGCATAACATGTAACTATAACTAACTGCTAACTGCTGTAACCTTGTATGTAGCAGCAACGCCCTTAGCATGCTGCTGCTAATGGCGCTGCTCAACAGCAGCAATAACATATAACATATATATATACTATATATAACTGCTATATATATATATATATGCTCAACTTCTGCTGCTGTACAATCTATTGTTAGAAACGGGCCCGGACCCTTTTAAAGGTTGTTAAACCACTCTTTTTGACCACTAGACCATCGGGAAACGTGACGATGGGGGTAAAGAAACTCAACTTTAGAGAATAATTTAAAACCAAAACAAAGGGGCAATAATATGCCTGTATATGTATTATATATATATATATATATATATATATATATATATATATAATAACATATATATATATATATATATATAATATATACGCGTAATATAGCAACCAACCAGCAATAACCAATAGCCATGCTAACCCTTTCTTCTGTAACAGCAACCAGCAACCAGCTGTATGCTATGTAATAACGCTGCTCCTTCTTCGCTGCTATACTATATGCTAACAATATGATGCTAGTAGTGTATGTAATAACAATAGTAATATGTGTATAATAGCTATATGCCTATTCTTCAACAACAATAGTAGTAATAGCTATATTATATCTTCAATATGCAGTAATATGTAGTAACCATAACCAACCAGCATAGTAATAATAATGTATGCCAACAACCAATAATACAACCAACAGCATAGCACCAACTATCTTCTTCTTCCTTCTTCAACCAGCTAACAACAACAACAATAATAGCTAGCCAATATGTATAGCATGTATATGTATGTATAATAGCCTTAACCTTAATAATAGCCAATAACCAGCAATAATATAACAACAATATATCTTTATAATGTAATATGCCAACCTTTGTATATATAACTTCTTCTTCAACTCTTCGCTCCAACAACAATAAAATAATATATATATATATATACTATATATATATTGCTTGTAATGCTAATTATATAATTTAAATGGGGGCCCCAGGCCTTTGAGTACTCAGCAATTATGGGATGAGAAACCCGGGTGCTTTCAAAACTACGCTTGAAATGTTCTTTTTTGGGAACATGGATGGCTTAGTGGATAAAGCTGCCGGTTACTGTTAACTCACCCAGCAACGCGGAGTTCCAGTGTTCGGATCCCGCTTATAAGTAAAATCTCCTTTGACTCATTCATTGATTGATGATAATTTTAGAAAATTTGCATGCGTTATTACGATCTCGTTGTCTTGTGGATCTTATGTTGGATTTTCTCAGAAATATTAATTTGTTTCATTCGTGTTTAACAACAAAACCATAACAGTTATGCGTGTCATACTTGCAAATAATATAAGACAACATACACACACACACACACACACACACACACACACACACACATATATATATATATATAACATATATATATATATATATATATATATATATATATATATATATATATATATATATATATATATATATATATATATATATACTAATATATATATACACACCTGCACATATGTAGTATATATATATATATATATATATATATATATATATTACAAGTGCATGCAGATAACATCTGCATCCGCATCCGCATCCGCACATTATTAAAGATCCGCATCCGCATCCGAATCCTCACATTATTAAAGATCCGCATCCGCATCCGCTTCCGCACATCCGCGCTTTGCCCTGAGGATGTTGCGCGGATATTTTTTGTCGAGATTTGATAAAAAAAATTATAATGACGGTTTAAAAATAATGAAACATGTAATAAAACTAGAACTAGAAAAACGCTTTGGTTCTGTGGAACTTACTTAGATCCCCGTTATAAAGGCAAATTTTTTTTGTAACACAATATTATAGAACAAGTTAAATTGTCACTCTGTGTTGCAGCTGAAAAACTTCAATCCGAATAGTCTATTAATTCGCCACCATTAAAAGGAAAAAATGAAATCTACAGAACCAACACCTTCTACAAGTAAATCAATAACAGATTCACGGGAAGACTTTCTACAGTCCAGTAGTGATGATGAAACACAAGCATTACCAAAAGATGTAGTGCAAATGATTGATAACTATCACCAAGAAAAACAAATATAAACAAATGATGATCCTATCAGTTGGTGGAAAGTTAAGCAAAATGTTTACCAACGCTTGAGTAAACATGCAAGGAAATACTTGGCCTGTCCTCCAACTAGTGTTACAAGGGAGAGTGTATTTAGCAATGCTGGGCTAATATATGATGAAAAGATGTGGTGTTTTAGGATTAGGATTTTTTTTGTATGTCTCATAATTTACCGGTTTTATTTTTTTTAGGGTTTGCTTCCAGAACGTCCACCAACAAGGAATACCTTTGAATGCAGTGCTAGTTTATTTTTTTTGTGTTTTTGTTCATTTAATTTAGTGATTTATTTTATTTATTATTACATTATTTATTTATTATATTATTATTATTATTATTATATTGAAAATGTTTTTTCAGTTTAAAAAGTGACAATAGACTGCATTAATTTTTCTTATTAGTTAATGAAAGTGAGCGGGAATAAATGACAACGACGCTCCACGATCTTACGTTCTACGTTTGAGAGGTAATATATTTATATATTTATTATATTATTATTATTCTTTTGTTATATTATATTATTTTTCTTTATTTATTATTATTATTAATTTATTTTTTTATTGAATGTTTTGTACATGAATGTTTTTTGTTGTTTTTTTAGTTTGATTCGTTTCGTTTCGTTTCGTTGGAAGCTTTGAAGGTGATATTGTAGACGTTGATTTCGGTTGAAGTGAAGATTTCAAGGTGCAAAGTGTGAGTATTTATTATTATTATTATTATTATTATTATTATTATTATTATTATTATTATTATTATTATTATTATTATTATTATTATTATTATTATTATTATTATTATTATTATTATTATTATTATTATTATTATTATTATTATTATTATTATTATTATTATTATATTTACTTATGTTTTTATTTGTATTTTTTATTTTTTTATGATAGTACTGTTGAGGTTGGTTCCAGCAGTCGAATTGTCCCTTGATCTGATGGTTTGCCGCATTTGGGGAAATTGATAGACCAAAATATAACAAAAAGCTGGAGACACTCCAGGTGATAATAATTTCCTTATTTCATATTGTTTATTTTTGTTATTATTTTTGAATTAATTTAGCTAAATTTAATTTGAATTCATTTATATATCTGCTAGATTTAAAGTTTTTTTAAATATGTAAATAATGACTAAATGAATATAATTGAATTTTCCATATGTTTCATTATTGCATTCATATATCATATATGTAATTTTTGGTTTATATTATATATTATGTGTAATAGGAAGGATTTTTTTTTCTATTTTTTCTTAGCTTTTTGTTTTTCCTGTGATTTCTCCGGATTCAAGACTGAGGGCAGTGAGAGCCAAGTACAATATAGAACAGATAGAAAGTAAATAAGAAAGTAAGAGGCCTGAGGAATTAGATTGAAAAGATTTTGAAAGAAATAAAATACATTGAAAATATAGATTTTAAAGACAAAAATTTAGATTGATAGAGAAAAAGAAAATAATTAGATTGAAAAAGATTTTGAAAGAAATACATTGAAAATATGAATTGATTGCATGCAAAGACAAATTTAGATTGATAAAGAAAAAGAAAATTAATGGGAAACAGAAAAATATTTGAAAGATACACATGAAAGTGTGAAAAATAAAATTGAAGAAAAAAAAAGAAAATTCAGAATAGAAAAAAAAAAGTGAAGTGTAGAAATTAAAATAGAAAAAGGACTATTTAGAAAACGACAATTGAAAAAATAGAAAAAGACTATTGAGTAAATGTAAAGAAAACAAACTTTCAATAAACATTTGCGATAAATATAGGTTTACGGTATTTTAGTATTAGGGAATATTTATTATTAGCATTAAGGAAATTATTTGACTTTAACGTACCCTTACCGTGGGGGTTAGTAAGGCCATTGATTTTTTTTTGGTGTGGTTTTTTTTTGTAGATCTAAGGTAATTATTTAACCTTTAGCGTACCCTGGCTGGTTGGGGTGAGAAGACCTTAGTAGTTGGGTTTTTTTTGTTTTGCATAATAAACTTCATTATTTTTTTTGTGTTAAGGGTTTCATTTTTTTTCCTGAGTTTCATTGTGTTTATTTATTGTTTGTTCTGTTCTTTGCTTTTCTTTCCAGGACCCACGACCATTAAAGAGATTGTTTGTGGCCTCAAAACCACGACAAATAGAAACAGACTCAGCAGAAAAGGCAGAAAAATTGATGTTTCTTAAGCACAACCTTCCTATATTTGAATTTCAATACTAGCAAAAAGTATATAATCCATTGTAAAATCTCTTTCATTAAGGTCGAAGGTTGGGGGAAAGAGGCTGGTGGGGGTATTTGAGTTGGGTCCCCGTCCTGCACCCTGGTAACACAATTATATTAATAGATTAGCTAAACTGAAATATACATATATATATACATATATATAGTTATAGCATATTATATATTACAAGGTTATTATATATATATATATATAGTATATACAAGGTTATTGCTACATATTATATATAAACATATCTGTATATACATAAGTATATATATATATATATATATATATATATATATATATATATATATATATATATATATATATATATATATATATATATATATATATACATATATATATATATATATATTTTATATATATTTATATATATATATATAAATATATATATATATATATATATATATATATATATATATATATGTTATATATATATATATATATATATATATATATATATATATATATGTTGTCAAACATCCGCATCCGCATCTTCATCTACTTTAAGATCCGCATCCGCATTCTGCATGCGCGATGCAAAATGACATCTGCTGCATCACCAATATATATATATATATATATATATTGAAGCGGCGCACGAAACGCGAAGCGTTTCACTTATTAAATGCGAAAACGGCAAACACCCAAATTGAACCGGAACGAAGTAATACCG
>JABUQX010141840.1:7500-15000 GCA_015478945.1 Trachelipus rathkii
AACCAGTATTTGCAACAACATGTAAATATTTGCAAATTGTGACTGCGAACAAACTAGTTCGTGTATTGCTGTTTTTGGACAATCTGTGCTGTGATGCCATTTCAACTTCCATAAATTTCACTCTGCTTTTACTAAATCCTCAATTGGGCTTTCGAGATCTTCCTTGTAAATGTTACATCTTTATCTTCTCATGTGGCACATTACATCTGTTCGGTATGGCAAATTGCAAGGAAGATATAATTTCTTTGATTTAAAACCTCTCTCCTAATACTGATATTAAATCATCAAAAAATTGGTATAAAAAATGGATGTGCGATAATATGTTTGTGGGTCGATAGTAGGAATTTTGGGTCTGTATTTTGGAATTTGTTAATTCTTGTACATCAATTTAAATACCCAGCTCAGATTCAGATGCCTTACACATTCTTCAAAATCTACTGATATTCTAATGTTGCATTTTCTCTGATGGATTCAAGTTTAGTTTCACTTCTAGATTCACCTCATTATATACACTCACCAAATCAATAACGTGTGTCTGCAATCGTTTTGAAAGGTTGTATGTTAAACTTAACAGTCTGTTTAAAACAAAACCAGAAAAAAAACATTCGCATTGTTCAGAATTAAGGTAGCATTTTCTGACTGATCTCTTCACATTTTGTTTATTCTAAAGCTGCTATTATCGGATCATCTCTTCAAATAATAAAACCGATTCATGCCGTTAGCACAAGCGAGTTTCGCAAACTTAATCTCTTCTTGCTACTCTTGGGAATAAGCTCTTCTATTTTTTTCCTAAAGAACTTTTGTCCTCTTAGCACTTACAAGAAAAAATGTACAACATTCTGATATTATTCCAATTGCATTTCAAATATTCTGAACTTTAGAAGCGTCTGTAAGGCATAAATTTAAGCAATGCAAAAAGCAGAGAGTATAAATAGCTTTGTGACATTTTCCTTTATTACTCTTTGAACACCTCTGAACTCACCACTCATTGCTGCTGCTGCGTCATACCCTGTCCTCTTAGATTATTTGTATTCAAACCAAGTTCAGTTACTTTTTCTTCAGTTAATTTTGCAAGACTTATTTTCGCGTCAAAAATCATTTGCTTTGAGACGAAACACAAAATCTTCTTTGACGGTGAGAGTATCAATATCAACTTAACACACACACAACGAAAATTGTTCCTTCTGGTAGGACATCGGTCGTCACATCAGTTAGGACAGTAAAATTTTGCTTTTTATTTATGTTTGCACAATTTACATTAGATGAGGATACTTTTAATAAACCGAATTAGAGCATTTTGGACTGTTGAACTGGTATACATGGCATTTCTACCACAAGTAGTTTTTAAATATTCTGAAAGAACATGGTCTCTATTATAACGATATCTTAAAAGACTCCGCAAGTGCCATAGTTTCCCACAGGCCAAAAGAGAGTTCGATTCGACCTGCGTCATGATATTACAGTAACGATATATTTTAACACCGCAGAATCAGACATTTCAGAAAGTGAATTAACCGCTTTCTGCTGTCTTCGGCCTCCCTTTTCTTCTGACTGTCAATCTGTTTGTCGATGCTCTCGATTTTTCCTTGACCGCTTTTCTGCAGCAAATCTCTTTTCTACCGATTTTTGTGATATTTAGTTACCTCGTGTTTTGAAAGATTCAATGGCATTCAAGCTTGAATACGGTCTCGAGACATAAAAACACCCAATTCCTGGTGTTTTCCTTTACCTTCTTCTTTGTTTCCCAAAAGCAATACACTAATTTGAGCAATAAACTAACGTTTTTATCATTGTAAGCTAGCCACTTAATAAAAATATCTTTCCCGACCTGCCTTCCTGAGAAGGAAATATATGTTTAAATCTGGTTTCCAGAGATATTTTAATATTTCACTTTCCTATGAATTTGCTAATATCGTTTAATTTACTACAATTTTAATTTTTAATAAATTTAAATTTTAATTAATTTACTCGGTATTATACTCGGTCCTTGGAAGCATTATCAATTTAAATTAACTTTAAACTTACCTTGTTATTGATTTAAGGATATGATGCTTAAACCCCCTTGGCCCCCCCTGGATACGCCACTGTATATATACTACCGCCACGCCACATATACATGTACTAAGTATTGAGGGATATATGAGGGTTCAACATGATTTAAATAAACTTCTTGGTTGCATTGAAAAGTGGCAAATGATTTTAATAAAAAGTTTAAGATTTTTCATGTGTGTATTCCAATAACAATTTTAATTACGAAAGGTATGGGAAATGGCTTAAGTCAGTGGATAAAGAAAAAAATTTGGGTATGATTACTAGAAGTAATTTGAAAGTGTCAGAGCAGTGTCTAGAAGCCAGGAGTAGAGATAAAGTGCTGGGAATAATAAACCATAATGTTAATTACAAAAGTAAAGAGGTTATAAGACTGTGTTATTTAGTTGTTATGTTAGACATTAATTGAATACTGAGCACTGGGTAGGGTTTCTTATGTAACTAAATACATTAATTTGCTGGACTCTAGCATATGGCTTAGAGATGCACGAATGATTTTTGAATTTGAAAACGAGATCTGCAAAAAGAGGCTAAAGAGAATTGAGGAAATTCTCTGTTGAAAAGAGACTTTCTAGAACGGATAAAATTCAGGTATACAAAAAAATTTTTTTATAAATGTAGATACGAGTAAGTTCTTTTCATTAGATCACAATAAGCTGACCAGTGTCATAATAAAAAGTTAAAGAAGAAATCATGCCATCTAGATGTGATAATACAACATCGTTCTTGTCCGATTTGCTTCTAGTACCAATGATTAAGATATAATAAATACAAATGAGTTTTATTTTTTCCAATGGCAAAAATTTTGATATAAATAATAGGAAATTTTTTATTATTTGAAAATTCTCTATCATCATGTATGGCCAAACCTTCTGAACTTTTTGAACCATTTTTATTACTACACCATTTTTATTACTGATCTTTAAGAAATGATGGCGGTTAGTCAATAACCTATATGAAAACAATTATTCCTCATTGGGATCCTTTTAATTTCATTTTCAGGATGCGATTTGTGATAACTGCACCATTATAATGT
The DNA here is from genome assembly GCA_015478945.1 of Trachelipus rathkii. NCBI lineage: Eukaryota > Metazoa > Arthropoda > Malacostraca > Isopoda > Trachelipodidae > Trachelipus > Trachelipus rathkii. The sequence continues at coordinate 10,586 of JABUQX010141840.1, forward strand.
TTTGATGTAATAGGAAATAATCGTGCATTTCGTTAAAATAAAGTTCATTTGTAAAATTGTAATTCAATTTTTGCCCTGAAGTCCTCTACTAAAATCACTCTTTTTTGACATTAACATAATGTTATTTTTACAAAAAAACATATTTATGAAAGAACCATCAGAGTTGGAGAGAATCAATTTTATGTTCGGTTTATTGGCCGACGTGACATGACATGACATGATACACCGCCATTGAGAGTTCTGAAAATATTAAGGAAAAGCGATCCAGGCTTCAACGGTTGAGTAAATATTAGAAGAGTGAGCATAAAGGTTAATTCTGGGGTCATAGAGCTGAACAGATAAAGAGTAAGAATGTACTGAAATAATTAAAGGAAGGGATATGTGACATGTCATTAGAGAACCGGAAGAACACTCTCCATTGAAAATTAGAAAGTACAAAGAGAGTGAAGCAACAGCCCGAGGACTTAGAAGAAATTGGAGAGAGAATTAATGAAGTTAGAGTTTGAGGAGAATACTTCTAGACTACACAGTCCACATGTTCAAATAATATTATATGAGTGGAATGCTCCCAGATATGCGATGCATACTCCATACAAGAGTGGAAGACGCCATAATGAAGAGCAATTATGTAGGTTGGTGTGAAAATTAAGTATAGAAAATAATGTCGAATAGATAAAAGGAGAAATTAATTTTTTGAGGCATTGAAAATAGCATAATTTCTTTGATTCATTTAGAAACACAAGCAAAATAAGAATTCAGTTGCTCTAAGGCTATCCACCAAGCACCGAGCTTCAGTATAGGATGATTAGTGGGCACCTTTCAATTTTTTAATTGTAATGAAAAGTGGAATCATCGACAGAAAAGATGATGGCGAAGAAGTGATAGAAAAATGATCGTTAATGAAAATTATAAAAGCAGTTGTGGATAGGAAAGAACTCTGAAGGACAACATTATTAACATATTATTAGGATGAATGATGGCTACCTACAACAGCTTCTATAGTATGGCGGAAGCAATTATTACAATCAGAGTGAGGTAATAAAGAGAGAAGACTACTATACCAGGAAGAGGAAGAATGGAAATCAAAGCTTTGTGCCAGACTTTATCGTAGATTTTTGATCATATCAGTTCAGCTTTCTTAGCACAAGTCACAGAAGCCTTTGAGGAAAATAAAGATATTTGGATTGGAAGAATCATAGACTTTTTGATTGATTGGAACTTATAAACTTTTATATATATGCATATCTCTTTGTATATATATATATATATATATATGTATATATACTCTTTATAATATATATATATATATATATATATATATATAACTATATATTATATATATATAATATATATATATATATATTTATATATATAACCAACAACAACAATGTCGACACTTTCATCAAAACTCATATCATATATATATATGTATAATATATGTATATATATATATAATATAATATATATATATAATATAATATATATAATAATATAATATGTAATATAATATATATATATAGTATATATATATAATATAATATAATAATAATAATAATAATATATATATATATATATAACATAATAACCAATATATATATATATATATATATATATATATAATAATATATATATATATATATATATCAATCAATTTAGTACTTTAATTAAATTATCGAACGTTTGTTTACATATATATTTATATATATATATGTATCTACAATATGTAATATATATATTTATTTATATGCTATAACAACTTAATATGCTGGTAATAGATAATAAATCAAATAATATATATGCATATATATATATATGTATATATATATATATATATATATATATATATATATAACAATAACTTTATATATATATATATATATATATATATATATATATATATATATATATATAATAACATATATATATAATAATATATATATATATATATATATAAGGAAAAGCGTATTATTATTTTTTATCTTGCAGAGGCCGCGTTGCTAAATTTTCATATGCATCTTATAGATAAAAAATCTCTCTCTCTCTCTCTCTCTCTCTCTCTCTCTCTCTCTCTCTCTCTCTCTCTCTCTCCCTCTCTCTCTCTCTCTCTCTTCTCTCCCCTCTCTCCCTTTCTCTACTCTCTCTCTCTCTATATATATACTCTCTCTCTCTCTCTCTCTATACTCTACTCTCTCTTTCTTTCTTTCTTTCTCTCTCTGTAATTTTTATTCAGTGTAAAGAAAAGAATCTTTATCATTTGAAGCTGAAAATTCGATTTGCATTCCATTTAAGAACAAAATTAAGCAAATTTATCAAATATAATAATGATAAACTAGTGAATTTTATTGCCTTCATAAGTCTTCCCGGGAGTGCATGTTTAATCTCTTCTACTTTATCTTGCAGCTCATCTTCCTCTGTTGTTGCTCTTCTTCTTCTTCTTTTCTTCTTTTCTTCTTTTCTTCTTCTTTTCTTCTTTTTTTCTTTTTTTCTTTTCTTGTTTTTTTATTTTCTTCTTTTCTTATTTTCTTCTTCTTTTCTTCTTCTTTTCATCTTTTCTTCTTCTTTTCTTCTTCTTTTCTTCTTCTTTTCTTCTTCTTTTCTTCTTCTTTTCTTTTTTTCTTTTTCTCTTCTTTCCTTCTTTTCTTCTTTTCTTCTTCTTTTCTTCTTTTCTTTTTTTCTTCTTGTCTTCTTTTCTTCTTCTTTTCTTCTTTTCTTCTTTTCTTCTTATTCTTCTTTTCTTCTTCTTTTCTTCTTTTATTCTTCTTTTCTTCTCTTCTTCTTTTCTTCTTTTCTTCTTTTCTTCTTCTTTTCTTCTTCTTTTCTTCTTTTCTTCATTTTCTCTTTTTTTTCTTTTTTTCTTTTCTTGTTTTCTTGTTTTCTGGTTTTCTTCTTCTTTTCTTCTTTTCTTCTTCTTTTCTTCTTTTCTTCTTTTCTTCTTCTTTTCTTCTTTTCTTCTTTTCTTCTTTTCTTCTTTTCTTCTTCTTTTTTTCTTCTTTTCTTCTTTTCTTTTTTCTTCTTCTTCTTTTTTTTTTTATTCTTTTCTTCTTTTTTTTTCTTTTTCTTTTCTTTTTTTTTTTTCTTTTCTTGTTTTCTTGTTTTCTTGTTTTTTTTCCTCTTTTCTTCTTCTTTTCTTTTTCTTCTTTTCTTCTTTTCTTCTTTTCTTCTTTTCTTCTTTTCTTCTTTTCTTCTTTTCTTCTTCTTTTCTTTCTTTTCTTCTTTTCTTCTTTTCTTCTTTTCTTCTTTTCTTCTTCTTCTTCTTTTCTTCTTCTTTTCTTCTTTTCTTCCTTTCTTCCTTTTCCCTTTTTTTCTTTTTTTTCTTTTCTTGCTTTCTTGTTTTCTGGTTTTCATGTTTTCTTCTTATTTTCTTTTTCTTTTCTTCTTTTCTTCTTTTCTTCTTTTTTTCTTTTCTTCTTTTCTTCTTCTTTTCTTCTTTTCTTCTTCTTTTCTTCTTTTCTTCTTCTTTTCTTCTTTTCTTCTTCTTTTCTTCTTTTCTTCTTCTTTTCTTCTTTTTCTTTTTTTCTTTTCTTTTTTTTTTTTTTTTTTTTTCTTTTTTTCTTCTTCTTTTCTTCTTCTTTTCTTCTTTTCTTCTTCTTTTCTTCTTCTTTTCTTCTTCTTTTCTTCTTTTCTTCTTCTTTCCTTCTTTTCTTCTTTTCTTCTTCTTTTCTTCTTTACTTCTTTTCTTCTTCTTTTCTTCTTTTTTCTATTTTTCTTTTCTTGTTTTTTTTGTTTTCTTCTTTTTTTCTTTTTCTTTCCTTCTTCTTTTCTTCTTCTTTTCTTCTTTTCTTCATTTTCTCTTTTTTTCTTGTTTTCTTGTTTTCTTGTTTTCTTCTTGTTTTCTTCTTGTTTTCTTCTTGTTTTCTTCTTCTTCTTCTTCTTCTTCTTCTTCTTCTTCTTCTTCTTCTTCTTCTTCTTCTTCTTCTTCTTCTTCTTCTTCTTCTTCTTCTTCTTCTTCTTCTTCTTCTTCTTCTTATTCTTCTTCTTCTTCTTCTTCTTCTTCTTCTTCTTCTTCTTCTTCTTCTGAACATCTTTGATTTTGATATATTTATTTTCAAAAGTTTCTTATTTTTAATTTTCATTAACGAAATTTTTTGCTATTTGAAATATACTCATTAATTAAGAAAATTTATGTAACAGGGAAATTCAGTGATGCTTAAAATGCATGTTTTACATATGATTCTTTTATGTATCAGAATATCGGTACAATAGAGAATAAGTTAACTGATTTGTTAAAGTTACGCTCATTTTTGTAATTTTATGGTATATAAACACTTATAGGTGAGGTTATTTTTTAATCACACTAAAATTCCATTTCTCTTGTATTTCATTTAGATTAGCCTGAATCTAGAGGCCGCGGAATAATAAACTCTCGAGTCTGCTTACTATCAGTGTTAGTTCTATATGTAAACATTCTGCATTTA
>JABUQX010141842.1:0-5000 GCA_015478945.1 Trachelipus rathkii
GGTTTCATGGCGTTCCATGAATCTAATCAATAGATGCTCATTGTAGCTTCAAAAGTAAGGTCACACATTAAGTTTTTAATTTAAGTTCCAACAAATATCCCCTTCTTTAACTTTGGTATTAATAGAAGAAAATTTGTTACGCATATACTTTAAACAAGCACTTTCTTTGTCCAGGTCTTTTACGAATTGCTTCATAATGCCTAATTTAATATTTTCGGGATTGACAAGCGGTTATTTTTGGAACCAGGTGAAAAACTTTTCCTGAATGGACACTCTTTCCATTTCCAGTGATTTTTGCGATCACAACTGTCCCATTCACACAAAAAAAACATGGATATTTGGTGTATCCTAATTGTAGTTCAAGTATCATACCAAAAACTTTCAAATCTTCGCAAGGAAGCCATCCGTACTCATCATATTTCACTTTCATTAATAACAGTTGAATATTCTCGTACCTTTCTGTTAAATGAACAGAGTGTGCTACAGGGATTGATGGATATACATTTCCAATATGAAGTAGAACTCCTTTTAAGCTTCTCTTAGAAGAATCTATAAATAATCTCCACTCTGAGGGCTGATGCGTTATTCCAAAATATGTCATTAGTTCCTGTACATTATTGCAGTACACAAGGTCCATCTCTTCATCAAAATATTGAAGTAATTCCCTTTCACGATATCTGTACCATGAAATATGGTTCCTGGAGGTGATAAATGTTTGCTTTTCAATCACCTTTGTCTTTTTTCAACTTTGCCTTTGGCAAATTTAAAAATTGCACTAAATCATTCAGCTCCTCCTGGTTCAGTAATTCAGGGATGCTATCACTAACCTCTGGAATATAAACATCGTTTTCATTCACAATTGATTCACTGTCTGGGTCATGATTTCTCCCTATTGATGTGTGTGGCAGTGGAACAGGTAGCTATTCATTATACGGTACAGGTCTTACTGCAGAGGATTGGTTGGCATATATTATACTATTCTTGTTTTTTATTTCTTTTATATCGTAATCAAGAACAGATGTCAGGCAGAAATAACAGTCATCATAATGATTTGTGGGTTCTCTCCAAACCATTGGAATATCAAAAGGCATGGCTGATTTTTTTACTGGTACTCCATGGTCATAAAGCTTCAACACACGTTCGGCTTAGCTTGTGTGATGTCCATGCTTTATCTTGATAATCCAATTTTACGCCGAAATACGCGAAGTATGCACGTTTAACAAAGTTTGTAATATTCTGTCTTTTCTTTAAGAGGACATATTTCCTGTAAATGTAGCAAAATATATCAGCATTATATACACACGATCAAGAAGCCATATTGAAAACAAACACTACATTTCACAAATGGAAAAATATATATTCGCTTTAGCACACGCATAGATACTGAGTCATGAACAACTTTGTGTGTTTGAAATTCCAACTAACAGCCAAACGAACGAACGTGTCTCCATCTTATCGGTTCCGTTATTTAAACGTTTCTTTACGATTGGCAATGTTGGTGTTAAAATTTTGATTGCTCATAAAAAAAAATAAAAAATCTATACATGATATTGAAAACCCAAAAACATTTTTTGAATTAGAGTCAAAAATACCCCTATATTCACTATGAATTATCAGAATATATATATATATATATATATATATATATATATATATATATATATATATATATATATATATATATATATATATATATATATATATATATATATATATATATATATATATATATATATATACATATATATATATATATATATATATATATATATATATATATATATATATATATATATATATATATAAAGATATATATATAAATACATATATAAAAATATATATATATATATATATACATTCCGTAAGCTATAAAGAAGGAAAGATATATATATATATATATATATATATATATATATATATATATATATATATATATATATATATATATATATATATATATATATAGGTTGATTTTTAACTTTTTCTACGATATCAACTATGAACTAGTGTAGATAGTTGTTGCTTTATGTAATGAAAATGGACAGAAAAGTTCAGATCTCTAGGTCTAACCAAAATTTGAGGAAATGGATTTGAATTTTTGAAAAAAACAAATATGTTAGAAATAGTACTTTTTATTTTATTGTCGAACGAAATCTTACTGCATCTTTGGAAAGACTTTACATAAAAGTACATTTTATTGAAAACAAGTTGAAATGCATTGAAAACGATAAAAGATAATCATTTATAGGTCGATATCATCATATGTTTCTCTATATGAGCCCTTAGAAGCAAAGGAAGGCCTCATCTGACGGCTTAGGACTTTGGCCAGAATGTGTTGGTGCCTGGATTTAAGTCCATAAACAGTACGTGAAGCTTCAGATGTCAGCTTCACTGCTCTCTCCACACTCTGTGAATGTGAAGGCAGATCAGGAATGTCCAGCTTGTTTCCATTCAGCAGTGCGTCCTGAAGTTCCTTATCAGAGAAGTTTTCAGTCAAAGCTGGTTCGCAGATGCCCTTTTGAGAAAGACTGATTAGTTCTGTCCAATGGATAGCTTCAATGTTGATGGTTGTACCAGTAACCTTCTTCAGCCTCTTCTTTGCTGTCTTCCTCTTTTCCTTGAAATAGCAATATATATATATATATATATATATATATATATATATATATATATATATATATATATATATATATATATATATATATATATATATATATAATAAAGCAATATTTAACATATTTTGTGGCATCTCATATTTTTGTATACAACTAAGCTAAAAATTTGTCTTATTCCTCCATAATATATATATATATATATATATATATATATATATATATATATATATATATATATCCATTTCTCATAATATATATATATATATATATATATATATATGTATATATATATATATATATAATAATAATAATAATAATATATAATAATATAATATAATAATAATATATAATATAATTGCTATAATAATAATAATAATAATATATGTATATATATATAATAATAATAATAATAATATATGTAATAATAACCAATAATAATATATATAATATATATATATATATATATAATATATATATATATTAATTGATGCGGCGGATGTGTCGTTTTCGCGTCAACGGATCACTGAATGTTTGTTTAACGTATCGCGGTTTTTGGATGAACGATATAATATATGCCTTAATAACTATAATATATATATATATATGTAACAACATGTATATATATGTAATAACAACCAACATGTATATATATGCTGTATAACTAATAACTATATATATCAGTTTAAGCCCAATCCTATTAAAATAATTGTTACCAGGGTGCGGGACGGGAAACCAACTCAAATGCACCCCACCAGCCTCTTTACCCAACCTCCTCCCTTAATTAATGAAAGAGATTTTACAATGAATTATAATCTATTTGCACTAGTATTGAAATTCAAATATAGGAAGGTTGTGCTTGAGAAACATTAATTTTTCTGCCTTTTCTGCTGAGAGTCTGTTTCCCTTTTCATCATATATTAACCCAGCATTGCTAAATACTCTCTCACTTGGAACACTAGCTGCAGGACTGGCCAAGTATTTCCTTGTAAGTTTACTTAAGCGTGGGTAAATATTTTGCTTAACTTTGCACCAACTGATAGGATCATTACTTCCATCTAATCGTTTTTATTGTTGATAGTTTTCAATCATTTGCACTACATCTTTTGGTAATGCGTGTGTTTCTTCATCACTACTGGACTGTAGAGATTCTTCCAGTGAATCTGTTATTGATTTGCTTGTAGAAGGTGTTGGTTCTGTAGATTTCATTTTTTCCTTTTAATGGATGGCGAATTAATAGACTGTTCGGATTGAAGTTTTTCTACTGCAAATTTACACGAACCGCCACTGCATATAATTATTGCATATTACATAGCTGTTATATTTGAAAAACAAATGGGATTGCAGATTGCAGATAATAATGTAATATAACATATATAATTATATATAAATTACATATTATCATTACCAGTTCTGATTCTCCAGAGGTGGATTCAATAAGAACATGTTCTGAAGATGTGGAGGCAAACGAGGCGAAATCCATTTCTTTCTGCTGTTGAATTTGGATATGTAATCTTTCTCCTTCAGCTGCAGCCTTCCGATCTCTCTTCACAGCAGCTTTATCCACGGATCCCAGCTGAAAAGAGCCCTTAGGTCCAATTTTTGCCCTCTGATCTCTTAAGTATTCCCTGTCCTCTAATGGGACCTAAAAGATACCGGGGAAGGGAAGTTTTAATTACAAGTATTGAGTTTGTGTCTATTTAAAACAAGTTAGGACATTATAAAAAAAGAACAATAATAGTATTCTTACCTTCTTACTAGCTGGGCAAGTGCATATTATGTGCTTAGTTTGACAATTTTCTTTCTTGCACTTCACACCATTGTCATCACAAGGACGAACTGGTAGCTTACAAGTGCAAGCAGAAATGTCAAACAGTTTATCCAGTTTTTCCTCTAGATTCTGATATTCAGTCGATGAAAGAGATTTTCGGTTTGCCGTTTTTGCTTTCTTGAAACACATTATTAACTAATTTAACTGCATAATACTACATAATCACTTTTCCAGCTATAATTTTGGCAATATCATAGTCTTTCAAGTCTGGGTGGACGTTAAGAAGGAAATAACTATACTGAATAATTTGACGATAGGTAGGAGGGTCTGTTTCATCTAAAGGAGATGGTTGGCCGCCAATTTTTTTGCACATTCACTTCGAGTTAACAATTCTAATTTCCTTTTTCTACCCATTTTTATATCATTTCTGAAAAAAAGGAAACACATGTCGTAGATAAATATCAATAACAAAAGCGAATTAACTCGTATTAATATAATTTTATAGGCTTTTGACTGTAACTATTACTCACTGTTTATAAATAAAAGTTATGTTTGGTTATATTGCGCAAATGTCACTCGTGCGCTTGCAAGCATAAAAATGCTTCATTTCATACCAT
>JABUQX010141842.1:12500-18460 GCA_015478945.1 Trachelipus rathkii
TATAAGGTATTATTACTATTATTATTATTAGAGGGTATTCTGAAGGCCGCTGGGAATTTTTTTAATACCGTGGGAATTTTTATTTCCCTTCCACTCAACCCCCTCCCCCTCTTAAAGGGTGTCTTGGGACCCATCCTGAAGGGGGAGTTCCCCCAGAAGAAATGTATTGAGCGCAAAACAGAAGAAGATGGAGGAAGGAAGAAGGAAGAAGGAGGAAGGAGGAAGGAGGAAGGAGGAAGGAGGAAGGAGGAAGGAGGAAGGAGGAAGGAGGAAGGAGGAAGGATGGCGAAAGGAGACTGAGAAGGAGACAGAGTTGGTACCGGCACCGGTGCTGGAGCCTGTGCGGTGCTGAGTTAGTAAACATTCGCTTAGCCTCAGACTGACATTTCTATTTTCAAAATCTCGTTTTCTTTTTATAAACGTCAACTAAAATATATTGTTTGCTATTTTATTTTATAAGTTTCATTTTACATTTATTCTTTATGTTTTTAATTTTTGCTTTTAATTTAAATTTTTTAATTACTTTTTAAATTTTATTATTCATTTTTTATTTATTTATTAATTTATTTTTGTTTTATTTGCTTAAAACATTTTGTTTTTACTAAAATTTTATGCTTTTCATGTTTATAATGTAAAAAATTTGCGTTTTTACACACCCTAAAGCAGTAAATCAAACCATCCACCCTACCCTCCCCACCACCCGTGATCTATTGATCTATTGATTCAAGTCATATTTTGTATAGCAACACAAAACATTTATTCCTTTTATGTTCATAACTTAAAAAATTTGCGTTTTTTACATACCTTAAAACAGTAAATCAGTACATCAGTAAATCAAACCTTCATCCTGCCACCCTACTGACCATCCATGATCTATTGATCTATTGATTCAAGTCATATTTTTACTAAAATTGTTATGTTTTACATACCCTAAAGCAGTAAATCAGTAAATCAGTAAATCAGTAAATCAAACCACCATCCCGCCACCCTACTGTCCATCCATGATCTATTGATCTATTGATCTATTGATTCAAGTCATATTTTTTACTAAAATTATTATGTTTTACGTACCCTAAAGCAGTAAATCAGTAAATCAAACCACCATCCCGCCACCCTCCTGTCCATACATGATCTATTGATCTATTGATCTATTGATCTATTGATCTATTGATTCAAGTCATATTTTTTACTAAAATTGTTATGTTTTACATACCCTAAGCAGTAAATCAGTAAATCAAACCACCCACCCTACCCTCCCCACCCTTCTGCCTATCCATGATTTATTGATCAATTGATCTATTGATTCAAGTCATATTTTGTATAACATAACACAAAACTTTTATTTATTTTTATTTTATTTTCTTTAAAAATATATTTTTACCAAAATTTTTATTCATTTTATGTTTATAACTTAAAAAAATAGCGTTTTTACACCCCTCCTAAAGCAGTAAATCAGTAAATAAAACCACCCTCCCTTCCCCTCCTCCCACCATCCTATGATCTATTGATCTATTGATCTATTGTTTCATGTCACATTTCGAGTATCACTTTGGATAAACATAACATAAAATCAAGTTCTTTATACACTAACCAACGAATATATGCTAACGTAACAAAGTTTTCACATTAATAAAGCTAACATAGCATCACCTGAACTAAGAATATAATGTACAACGACAAACCTAACACACCTTACGTACGAATAAACTGTTAACATTAACAAAGTTCCACACTTAACAACAGTAAAGTAACTAACATAGCATACAAAACGTAACCTATTTATACTTTGTCAAGCATATCTCTAACATATCAATGTTAATTTTACATTAACATGGTAATATTTAACAAAAATTTATCATAACCTTCTCTAATTATCATAAAGACCAACGAATATATGCCAACGTAACAAAGTTTTTAACATTAACATAATAATATTTAACAAAAATTTATCATAACCTTACCTAATTAACATAATTCCCAACGAATAATTGTAAACATAACAAAGTTTTATCCAAACATAACATAAAATAAGTTCTTTGAATAAAATATCATTGTAAAAAGTGTAAATAGTTTACTTATCCTAAAGCAGTAAATCAGTAAATCCAACCACCAACCCCTCTCCACCCTTCCATGATCTATTGATCTATTGATTCAGGTCACATTTCGAGTATCATTTCGGATAAACATAGCATAAAAATAAGTTCTTTATATACTAACCAACGAATATATGCTAACGTAACAATGTTTTCACATTAATAACGCTAACATAGCATAGCCTGTTCAACTAACAATATTTTGGCATTCAGCCTTCGCTTGCCGCCACGAACCAAACGTAACATTAACAAACTTCCATACTTAACGACAGTAAAGTAACTAAATCAGCATACAAAACGTAACCTATTAACACTTTGGCACGCATATCTCTAACATATCAATGTTAATTTTACATTAACATGGTAATATTTAACAAAAATTATCATAGCCTTGTCTAATTATCATACTAACCAACGAATATAAGCTAACGCAGCAATGCTTTTTTACATTAACATAGTAATATTTAAAAATTTTTTTGCCATAACCTTACTTAACTATGATAATACCTAACGGATAAATGCAAACATAGTAAAGTTTTTATCCTCTTTAAAGCTAAACTATGAACAAAACTTACTTAACACACAACAGCCGTACGAATAAACAGTCATCATTAACTTAACCAATAAAGCGAACATAGGAGAAGTAAAACAAGTTTTCATTTTTATAACATATATTTTTCATTGAAAAGAGCGTTATATAAATACATAAAACCATATAAGTTTATTTTAAATATATTAATTCATCTAAGCAGGGGACATAGGATTCAACATAAACTGAGCATGTTCTATATATCTCTCCAGAGATTCAACTCCCTTTGAAAGGATGTAAGTATAAATGCATTCTGCAGCACTAAACCATTTTTCTGCATATTTTGGTTCAACAGCACGCACTCTCTCAAGCCAGAGAGAAGTAAACTTATCCATGTTGCTAGTTATTAACATACTCCTGTATACCTCATTATACGGGAAACCACATATTTCAGTGCAAATATCGTAGATTACCCCAGGAGCTATATGTATTAAGTCCTCAAGTATGTCGACGTCGTCAAGATGTGATGTTAATTCGTTTTTCATTTTAATCAAAGCTGTAATATTTTCAGATGTTCGAACTGTGAAACCTATACATGTATGCCAGAAGGGACACTATCGACGGGCTTCAAATAGTTGCGTACATCAAGGCTTTTTACATTGTCACACGACGAGGAAACAACATCTATTCTATTAGAACCTCTCACACTGTCTCCACCGCTAGATATTTCACTACGAGTCGATGCATCAGATGACACACACTTAGCCTTTACCCAGGCTCCTGTGATATCAATAATCTTGATGAATTCTTCAATAGAAATGAATAAGGGTCTATTATTTGCACATCCGGCTGGAATACAAATAATGTATCTGACTCCATTTGGTTTACGATTAAATATAAATGACACATCGTTGGGAATAACGAAGGTCCTCGTAAAGATATCACCAACAAGCGTAGAGGAGGGGTGAGATGTCATCGTATCAACACAGCGAAAAATATCTTACTGATGAAACTCGAGTGTATAAACAGTCCCCAAATGTAATGAGATTCTTTCAACCAATCAGAAGAAAGTAAACAAGAATACGACATACGAACGAACCATATCAAGTCGAAAGTACATATAATCTAGCCTGACAACAACAACAACAACAACACAATAATATGAAACAAACTTAGACAAAACAAAACAAAACATAACAAAGTTTTATTCAAACATGACATAAAAATAAGTTCTTTGAATAAAATTTCATAGTAAAGTGTAATAATTTAGTGATCCTAAAGCAGTAAATCAGTAAATCAGTAAATCAAACCGCCCACCCTGCCCTCCCCACTCTCCCCACCCTCCCTTCTATGATCTATTGATCTATCGATTCAAGCCATATTTCGAGTATCATTTTGGATAAACATAACATAAAAATAAGTGTTTTATATACTGACCAACGAATATATGCTACCGTAACAAAGTTTTCACATCAATAAAGCTAACATATCATAGCATGAACTAAGAATATAATGTACAACGACAAACCTAACATACCTTACGCACGAATAAACCGTCAACATTAACAAAGTTCCATAACATAACCGGACCAAATATTATTTTATTATCACATACACGAACATCATTATTATTATATTTATTATATTTATTATTATTATTATTATTATTATTATTATTATTTTTATTATTATTATTATTATTATTATTATTATTATTATTATTATTATTATTATTATTATTATTATTATTATTATTATTATTATTATTATTATTATTAATATTATTAATATTATTATTATTATTATTATTAATATTATTATTATTTAATAATCATAACAAAGTTTTAAAAACTGTAAAGTTAACATAATATAGCCTAAACTAAGAACATAACATACCTTACGTACGAATAAACAGTCAACATTAACAAAGTACACTGATTAATATCAGTAAAGTAACTACCACGGCATCACAAAACGTAACCTACTCCTCTACACCCTACAAAGAACCTAACTATCATACTTACCGAGGTTTGACGCTATATGACACACAGATGTTCAGTTAGGCTTACACGGTAGGCTTATCAGAGTGAGTTGCTAGCCATTTTTAAAGAACTCCACCACAAACCACTTCTGCTCAGCATCAAAACATAAATCTTTGTATATAGCCAGAAGGCTGTTTCAGCGGCTTGAACTTATGCCGAAGTCTTCAGAGGGTGTGATCCATCATAAGTTTTTAAGGGATGCAACAGTTTTGTAAGGCTTGCTGGCCAAGGGGGCAATTCTGCGCATACCTTCAGGCCACCAGACAGGATCTACCTATATCTCTAGTCTCAAGCAGTTCAGATTCAAATCTCAAACTTATAGATAGATGACTCTATTACTTTTGATTCCTAAAGTGAGGTTATAAAGAGTCTAAAATTTTCATTAATTTTGAGCCAAAATAGTTTCTCAAAAAACTGTGGCTTTTTCAGACCTCTAGAAACGTGTTTCAAGATGTTTTCACTATCTTACAGTGTGCTTGACATTTTTAGTATTTTGAAAATATCTTTTTGAAATTTATATGTCAAGAAACTCCTCTATGTTTCAAATGACTTTCAAACTTGTGCCTTACAAGATTGGATCATTATCTGAACTTTGTTGAGCTTCTGAATTTTGATCTTAGACCTTATTCTTATTATGGTGGTTCCAAACTCTGGCTTGGGTTTTCAATTGAAACTATGGATATTTTTCATTATCGAATCTTATAGGTATTCGGACATTGTAGATCAGATGAAAATAATTTTTCAATTTAAACTGTTCTTTTTATTACTGATGTTTTGGTTTGTTATTCTAGTTTCAATATTATCGTTGAGAAAATTTTATTTCTTTAGTATGAAGTACCTCAGCCAAGAATGCTCACCGATATTCAATTTGAAAATCAGATGTTAGAAACAGATCAATAAAAAACTATCAATATTTTCTACTTTTTCAGCTGTTTGTTAAATGTATGTGTTTTGTTTTTTGTTGAAGATTAAGTACTAAGATGACAAGTAAATCGGATAATTTTATGGTTTTGTTATTATCTATTATTTTCAATGACTCCTAGATTTGATAGTTTATTTTAGATATATAACTCTTCTTTTATATATATCTTATCTTCTTTATTTGTTTTTATATATATATATATATATATAATATATATATATTTTATTATATATATTATAATTTTATATATATTATATTTATATAAAATGATTTTTTACTTTTTTTATATATATATATATTTTATTACTTTATATATTATATATCTCTATTCTTTTCTTATATATATATATATATATCTTATATTATTTTCTATA
>JABUQX010141846.1:0-25323 GCA_015478945.1 Trachelipus rathkii
TTACGTTAGCATATATTCGATGGTTAGTATATAAGGAACTTATTTTTGTGTTATGTTTAGCCGAAATGATACTCGTAATATGACATGAATCAAGATCAATAGATCAAAAGGTCAGTGTGGGGGGGAGGTATTAACAAAAATTGATGGTTTGATTTACTGATTTAATGATTTACTGCTTTAAAATCAGTAAACTATTACAATTTACTATAATATTTTATTCAAAGAACTTATTTTTGTTATGTTTGGATATATCTTTGTTATGTTTACAGTTATTCGATGGTCTGTATGATAATTAGACAAGGTTATGATAAATTTTGTTAAATATTACTGTGTCAATGTAAAATTAACTTTAATATGTTAGAGATATGCTTGGAAAAAGTATGAATAGGTTACGTTTTGTATGCAATGTTAGTTACTTTACTACGTTAGAGGATATTCGTTTGTTAATGTTAACAGTTTATTAGAGCGTAAGTTGTGTTAGGTTTTGTCGTTGTACATTATTTTCTTAGTTCATATGACGCTATGTTAGCTTTATTAATGTGAAAACATTGTTATGTTAGCATATATTCGCTGGTTAGTATATAAAGAACTCATTTTTGTGCTATGTTTATCCGAAATGATACTCGAAATGCGACGTAAATCAATAGTGTTAATGTAAAATTAACATTGATATGTTAGAAACAAGTGTGAATAGGTTACGTTTTGTACGCTGTGCTAGGTACTTTACTGTTGTTAAGTATGGAACTTTGTTAATGTTAGTAGTTTATTCGTGCGTAAGGTGTGTTAGGTTTTGTCATTGCTCATTATATTCTTAGTTCTGGTAATGCTATGTTAGCTTTATTAATGTGAAAACAATGTTACGTTAGCATATATTCGTTGGTTAGTATATAAAGAACTTATTTTTGTACTATGTTTATCCGAAATGATACTCGATATGTGACCTGAATCATTAGATCAATAGATCAAAAGGTCATGGACGGGTGGGTAGGGGGGGGGGGAGGGGACGGTGGTTTGATTTACTGATTTACTGATTTACTGCTTTAAATTCGGTAAACTATTACACTTTACTATGATATTTTATTCAAAGAACTTATTTTTGTTATGTTTGGATAAAACTTTGTTATTTTTATGTTATGTTTGGATAAAACTTTATGTTTGCAATTATTTGTTGGGGATTATGATATTTAGGTAAGGTTATGATAAATTTTGTTAAATATTACTATGATAATGTAGAAAACTTTGTTACGTTAGCATATATTCGTTGGTCTGTATGATAATCGGACAAGGTTATGATACATTTTTGCTAAATGTTACTGTGTCAGTGTAAGATTAACGTTAATATGTTAGAGATATGCTTGAAAAAGTATGAATAGGTTACGTTTTGCATGCAATGTTAGTTACTTTACTGGTGTTAAGTGTGGAACTTTGTTAATGTTAACAGTTTATTCGTGTGTAAGTTGTGTTAGGTTTGTCTTTGTACATTATTTTCTTAGTTCATGTTACGCTATGTTAGCTTTATTGATGTGGAAACTTTATTACGTTAGAGTATATTCGTTGATCAGTATGATAATTAACCAATGTTGTGATAAATTTTAGTTAAATAATACCATGTAATATAAATTAACATTGTTATGTTAGAGATATGCTTGACAAAGTGTGAATAGGTTAAGTCTTTGTATGCTATGTTAGTTACTTTACTGTTGTTAAGTGTGGAACTTTGTTAACGTTAACAGTTTATTCATGTTTAAAGTGTGTCAGGTTTGTCGTTGTGTATTATATTCATAGTTCAGATGATGCTAAGTAAGCTTTATTAATGTGAAAACTTTGTTACGTTAGCATATATTCGTTGATCAGTGTATAAAGAATTTGTTTTTATGTTATGTTTATCCAAAATGATACTCGAAATGTGACTTGAATCAATAGATCAATAGATCAATAGATGGAAGGTAGGGTGGATGGCCGATTTGATTTACTGATTTACTGATTTAGGGTATGTAAAACATGATAATTTTAGTAAAAATATGACCTGAATCAATAGATCAATAGATCAATAGATCAATAGATCAATAGATCATGGTTGGACAGGAGTGTAGGTTGGGTGGTTTGATTTACTGATTTACTGATTTAGGGTATGTAAAACATGACAATTTTAGTAAAAATATGACTTGAATCAATAGATCAATAGATCAATAGATCAATAGATCAATAGATCAATAGATTAATAGATCACGGAAGGGTGAGGAGGGTAGTTTGATTTACTGATTTACTGATTTACTGCTTTAGGGTATGTAAATATGCAAATTTTTTACGTTATAAACATGAAAAGAATAAATTTTTTAGTAAAACAAAAAGTTTTAAAGAAATAAAATAAAAAAATAAAAATTATAAATTAAAAAAATTAAACACAAAGTATAAATGTAAAATAAAACTTAAAAAAATGAAGTTAGAAAAATAAGTTTAAATTAAAATAATAAAAATAAAAATAAAAATAAAAAAAAATTAAAATAAAAAATAAAACTTATAAAAAAAATAGTTAGAAAAATAAATTTAAATAAAATATAAAAAATTAAAAATTAAAATGAAAAAATAAAAAATAAATAAATAAAAGTTAGAAAAATAAATTTAAATAAAAAAATAAAAATATTGATATTTATTGTATTATTAAACGAATGTTTATTAACTCAGGCACCGCACCGGCTCCAGCACCGGTGTCGATACCGACTCTGAATCCTTCTCAGACTCCTCCTTCCTCATTCTTCTTTCCTCCTTACTCCTTTCCTCCTTTCCTCCTCCTTCTTCCTCTGTTTTGCATTCCATGCATTTCTTTTTTCTCCCGGGGGTCCCTGGACTCCGAAGCCGAATCCAACTCCAACTCCGTCTCCGACTCCAACTCCTCTACCCTGTCTCCAAGTTTCAGTCTTCTACGATTATTTTAATTTTTAGAGGGGGCAGCGTCCCCCCTTACGGGGGGACGCAGAGGGACGTAATCTCGTCTCCGACGAGATTAGCCCGCTACGTTAAGCCTAACATGGTTTTCAGCACGTATTTGACCTTGGCGCTAAGGGGGCAGCACCCCCTTAGGGGTGACCTACGGTCACCAAAACTCGCCTGTGATTCACCTGTTCGATTGGGTATCGTTAGGCCTAATCTTTACTCGGAAAATGGAAGCGGCAAAAGGGCGTAGCGACATATTTCACCTTCGCTCTCGGGGGAGGTACCCCCTATATACATTTTACCGTCTTGAAATTTCGCGTGTAACGAGCTTAACACATACGTAGATTATATTCCAAGTTTGAAAGCGATACCTCTTATACTTTTTGAGAAATCGCTGCCCACGCTCAAACTGTTCCATTACTACTGTGGACATAATATTTTTAATTTTCAGCCAATTTTGATTGGAAAAAAAGCAAACTATAGTTTTTTCTGACCTCTAAAACGTTGTTTTCGAATGTTTCTCTGCGTCTGTAGTAATTCTTTAGGAATTTTCATTTTTTTCAAAATCTTTGTTTTTGACATTGTTCTTTTCAACTTTTACCATTTTTTTTCGAAATGACTTCAAACTTGAAATATACATAGATGGGTTCATTAGCTACAAATACACGAAATGAGAAATCGCCTTTCTAAAGAAAACATTCCTAACTCCTTCAGCCTCTCCCCATAGCTCTTATCCTCAAAGCCAGAAATCATCCTTGTTGCACTACTTTACACTCTCTTCAGCATACCTAGGTCTTTTCTTAAATAAAGGGCCCAAACCTGTGCGCAATACTCTAATATTGATCTAAAATAGCTATTATACAGCTACTTATAACTTTGTTAGTTTTGTAAACAATATTGCGATTTATTATACTTAACATCTTATTAACTTTATCCCTTGCTTCCAAACGCTGATAGTTAGTTTCAGAGTGCTGCTTATGCTCACATCTAAATCTTTTTTTGGTCCACAGACTCAAGCCAATCCCCATTCATATCGTAGTTAAATATTCTATTTGAGTTACCTAAATGAAGAACCTTGCACTTTTTACTATTAATTAAAATTTATTTGCCACTTATCTGTTGACCTAAGAAGTTTATCAAGATCATTTTGAATCTTTATATATCCATCATTATTCTTTACTAAGGTATCATCTTCAAACTTAGAAAACTTACATTAAAGTCCCTGATCTAAATTATATATATATATATATATATATATATATATATATATATATATATATATATATATATATATATATATATATATATATATATATATATATATATATATATATATATATATATATATATACTATGTCGCAAAAGTAAGTGTTACTGATGTCCATTTTAGGTGGGGCTGAAAATGGACCCGAAAATAGGCCCCAAATTTGGACTTCCCCTTCAAAGTAAAGTATGACCCTTGCGAGGTTACACAGCGGTTCCAATGTTTCTTTCATTGTTTATAGCAGTACCGGAAGTCATTTTCCAGAAGTGTGTTTAGTTCACGTGTTACAGTATTTTTATGTTTTCCATCGTACCAAAATGATGACCATACAACTTCATTTTCAACTTAGGGAAGAGGTAGAAATCGCACGGAGCTAGATCTGGGCTGTATGGAGGATGTGGAAGTACTTGAATGTTTTTCTTCGCCAGAAATTCCATAATTGAGAGCTCAGTGCGAGATGGCGCGTTATATATATATATATATATATATATATATATATATATATATATATATATATATATATATATATATATATATATATATATATATATATATATATATATATATATATATATATATATATATATATACATAAAGTATATATATATATTACTAATTAGGTTAGTATATATATATATATATATATATATATATATATATATATATATATATATATATATATATATATATAGATAGAATATATATATATATATATATATATATATATATATATATATATATATATATATATATATATATATATAAACTGCTACATGAACTTACATAAACTTACATCTAGTATCATCTACTCAATGAATGAATTAGTTCTTAAAAATAGAATAGCATCTGCCAGGTTTTCCTTCATTTTTCCTCTTATTAATTAAAAGGGGAGGATTCACTTTAGTTGGCTGGTCCCTCACGTTAGCCCCACTCTGTGATTTAGGCGATTTGACTAAACACAGCTTTTGCTTCAGTCGTTACTCGGTGCTTGTGACTGTAGTTTCTCTTTCAGAATTTTCAATTTTTCAAAATCCATGTTTTTGACAATTTTCATATCAACTTTCAGAACTTTTTGCAAAATGACTTCAAACTTGAAATTTGCATAGATTGGTCCATTACACATACATAGAACATTTTCGATTTTGTTTAGTGTCATGTTAGCTCATTTTCCAAACCCATTTTTTTAAAAGTGAAAAATTGATATATTTTTTTTTCTACTCGTGCGATCAAAATGAAATTTTCAGGGCATATGCACCTAAAAAGGATACACATTTTTTACTTAGATAATTTCTTTGTATATGCAATAGGTTTGGATTTGTTATTGGAACAAATTTTCAAAAAAATTTTGAAAATTTTTTTAAAATTTTCTATTGAGTATACAAAACAATTATCTAAGTAAAAAAGATGCATCTTGCCCGACTATATAAGCCCTGAAAATTTGATGTTGATCGGATGAGTAGAAGAAAAAATATCTCAATTTTCAAATTAAAAAAATGGGTTTGGAAATTGGACAACGCTGAGCACAAAACTAAAAAATTCGAAAATGTTCTATGTAATTACTGTAGGTAATGGACCAATCTATGCATATTTCAAGTTTGAAGTCATTTCGCAAAAAATTCTGAAAGTTGATATGAAAATAGTCAAAAACATGGATTTTGAAAAAGTGAAATTTCTGAAAGAATGACTACAGTCACAGAAAAACACCGCAAAACAACGTTTTAGAGGGCAAAAAAAGCTACATTTTGGTGTTTATATAGTCAAAATCGCCTGACAATTCCGAATTTTATGTCCATTTTTAGGTGGGGATGAAAACGGGGACCAGCCCCAGCCAAAGATTGGATCCTCCCCTTAATTTTGATTTTATAATGCTAAGAGAAGAAAAAGCCGTTCAACGCTAACTTGCTTTGGATGTAGATCAGTAACAGCAATTGCAGCTTCTTGTACAATGTCTGGATACTTATCGATGGCCTCTTCTAATTTAAGCTTCTAAGTTATATCAATTTTTTCAACTTCTTTTAGTGCAGCAGAGAAATTTTCTAAAGTTATGGAATATTGTGTACAAGGTGGAGGAAGAACCTTGACATTTTTCTTGAACCAAGGGCAAGATCCAATTTTTTGCCGGGGCTGACCCCAGTTTTCACCCCACCTAAAAAATGCATAAAATTCGGAATTATCAGCCGATTTTGACTAAACACCAAAATGTAGCTTTTTTTTGGCCTCTAAAACGTTGTTTTCCGGTGTTTTTTTTGTGTCTGCAGTCATTATTTCAGAATAATCTAAGTAAAAAATTGTGCCTCTCCCCCGACTACATATGCCCTGAAAATTTCATCCACTTCGCCCAAACAGAAAAAAATTTATCTCAATTTTTCATTTCAAAATCCAAAAAAAGTGAGTTTGGAAATTGGACAACGCTGAGCACAAAACTCAAAAAATCGAAAAAGTACTTCCGTACGTTTTTAGGTAATGGACCTATCTATGCATATTTCAAGTTTGAAGTCATTTCGGAAAAAATCTGGAAGTTGATTCGAAGAATGTCAAAAACATGGGTTTTGAAAAATTGAAAATTCTGAAATAATGACTACAGACACAAAAAACACCGGAAAACAACGTTTTAGAGGCCAAAAAAAGCTACATTTTGGTGTTAATATAGTCAAAATCGGCTGATAATTCCGAATTTTATGCATTTTTTAGGTGGGGTGAAAACTGGGGTCAGCCCCAGCAAAAAATTGGATCTTGCCCTTTTCTTGAACCAGTCGAAGCTTTCGACTAAACTCTTCAATATCTAGAAGCTTTTCATACTCATCTTCTGAGCTTTCTGAAAATGACTTGAGAAGGTAGTAATGGGGATAGTTGTAGTTTCATCACTTACAATATGTTCAGATGTATTCTTTTCTTCTTTAACTTCTTGCAACCTTTTAATACAAATGGTCACGTTGAAAAGTGCAGATTTAGCTTTTTGTTGTTGATCTTCATTTAAGCTTACCCTGTAGATAGGAATTAATATAAACAGCAGCTAGTATAGAATACCATTGTCAATGAGATAAATTTCTTTTCGTACCTTGGAGTTTTTTATTTCTTCAGCATCTTAAATATAGATGGTATAAGGTTGAAGGTTGAATTCATTAGAATATAATCCAAATTGAAACAAGGTGCAGGTTAAAAAACTTCGAAGTTTACAATTGCTTTTTGTGACGTGGAAGTCGCAAGTGAGTGAACTTGTATGAAGCGATTAGTCACCACAGAGTCACAATTCAAAATCCTTATCAGCCTGCAATTTTCTTGACTCCAACTCCCTACTATCTTTGAAAGTTACCCGACTCCGACCTGACCTCGACCTCTTGAAAATTAAAGACCTGACCTGACCACCCTCCTTCAAAATTACCGACCTGACTCCACCCTTTTCAAAATTACCGACCCGACTCCACTCTCTTCAAACTACCGACTCCCCCGACTCCCCTGACTCCGACTCCGACTCCGACTCCGACTCCGACTCCGACTCCGACTCCGACTCCGACTCCACAACCCTGCATAACACCTCATCTGCTGAATACAATTTTTTATACGGATTGTGTCCATGAATAGAGAGCAGACTTCTGAAACTTGGGAATTCAGCAGAGAGATTAATTGTGAAGCTTACCCACTACTGCATAGCCTGAAGGCTTTGGTCCAGTGTGAGGACATAAATGAGATCATACGATCATTGAAAAGAAGAAGACATACCAGTTATTTATAGACTCTGGTGACCGAGATTATGATTCTGTGGAAGAAAGTCATACCATAGACCAGGGGTTCCCAAAGTGGGTGCCGCGGCACCCTGGGATGACGCCAGCGTGTGCCAGGGGTGCTGGCAATATTTTTTCAATTTTCACTAAAATTTTGAGCAGAAGTACACCTGTTCTTACTTTCTGGCAACTCCAATAGTACAACAGTCTACTAGTTAGCCATTTTGTTTGTAGTTATGTGGTGCGTCCTTGGTTTCGAATGGCTCCGGTTATTAACATTGCCAAAAAGATTCCAGTTGATTTTACAGTAACTTTGAATTATTTGCTTTTTGATTATAAGAAACTGTTTAATTAGTCATTAGTGATATTAGTGACTATAATATAAACATATTATATATATATATATATATATATATATATATATATATATATATATATATATATATATATATATATATATATATATATATATATATATATATATATATATATATATATATATATATATATATATATATAACTGTCCTCCCCCAGGAAGGTCATGGCCTTCTAGGAAAACCATGACCTGTCAGTGGGACCCATCGAGAAAGGTCCTTGGGTTACACGGGCCTAACGGCTAAATTCGCTGGCTGGCCAGTCCTATCGCAGATGCCGGAAAGTTTCCCCATTAGTAGCAAAGCACGCTACCAATGTACTCATTAACGTCTGAGTGGGACGAAGCTAGAGTTAATAGAGAATAGCTCACATTCTCTCGCTCCACCCAGTCTCGAACCTGGGCCCTCTCGCTTGCTAGGCGAGTGCTCTACCTCTGAGTTATATATATATATATATATATATATATATATATATATATATATATATATATATATATATATATATATATATATATATATATATATATATATATATATATATATATATATATATATATATATATATATATATTTATATATAAGAAACTGTTCAATTTGACTTAATTCATTGATATGTATTTTTATATATATATATATGAATATATATATATATATATATATATATATATATATATATATATATATATATATATATATATATATATATATATATATATATATATATATATATATATATAGATAAAGTTATATCTGTTTATAAGAAAGATTTTTATGAATTTATATTTATAGTATATTATATATATATATATATATATATATATATATATATATATATATATATATATATATATAATTATATATATATATATATATATATATATATATATATATATATATATATATATATATATATATATATATATATATATATATGACACTGTTGGAGAGGATCTGTATATAAGTTTTTATTTATGTGAGTACTATTTTTGTTGCAGAATTATGGACAATTGGCTAAAAACTGGGTCTTTGAAGCGAAAAGGTGGTGAACTTGTAGAAACTTCTGAGACGACTGATTCAATAACAAACAGCATCGCCGAATGTGACGAAATATCCCAGCAGACTCCTGGCAGCCTAAGCCCAAATTGTTCTGCCTCAGTTCGCGGAAAGGCAACTGACGTCCCAAAGGAGCTTCGAGGAAAAATAAGAAAATATGACCCTAGCTACCTTACTTTGTTTGGCTTTGTTCCGGTTGGGAACGAACAGGCACCCGAAGGGCAATGCGTTAACTGTCATAAAGTTGTTGCTAATGGCTGCTTAGTCCCATCCAAATTAAAAAGACATCTGGAATGCAATCATTCTGATTTAGTGCATAAAGGTGAAGAAATCTTCAAACGCCGCGCTTTATCTTTTCAAGCAGGTTCATCTATGATGGAGAGAATTTCTAAAAATGAAAATGAAAACGCAACTGAAGCTTCATTTATTGTCAGTTTACATATTGCAAAAACTGGAAAACCACATACTATTGCCGAGACATTAATTAAACCTTGCCTGAAGGATGTTGTTAGTTGCATTTTAGGTCCAGATATGGCCAAGAAGATTAATAATGTGCAGCTATCAAATAACACTATAAGCAAGCGAATTAATACAATTTCAGAGACAGTCGAGAAAGAACTTTTAAGAAGATTGAAAACTTGTGAATTTTTTAGTTTACAGCTTGATGAAAGTACTGACGTAGCGGGACTTGCTGTTCTTCTTGTGTTTGTGAGGTACCCATTCGCAATGCAAATAGAAGAGGAACTTTTGATGAGCAAAGTGCTTGAGACTTACACCACTGGCGACGAAATTTTCAATTCTATCGACAAATTTGTACAGGAAAATGGTTTGGAATGGAGCAAGTGTGTGGATATTTACAGTGATGGAGCGGCCGCAATGGTTGGAAAAACGAAGGGAGCGGTGTCTAGGATGAAGCAAGTGGCAGAAAACGCCACCAGCAGCCACTGTGTCATACATCGGCATTCCCTGGGCACAAGAAAGATCCCACAAGATTTAAAAGTCGTACTGGATGATGCTGTGAAGATAATTAATCATGTTAAAAGCCGCTCGCTTCAAACCTGTGAGGGTCAGGTTATAGGCGACAATGTTATTTACTTACTCTTTCCAACAAAATGATCAATCCTTGGCCAGGCCCCCTTGAATAGCAATTGTCACGATAACGCTGGAATTTCGTCTTCGATAATAGTAGTAATATCAACACCACATTGGAGAAGTCAGCAGCCTGTTACTCGTTTATAACTCTTTAAACAAAATATAAGACTTACCAATTAAATACTCTGATGTTGCATAAAAGTACAATTATAGACGTCGGGTTCTTTTTGTTATCTTGAGCCGACAAATGACAGTGATGTTTATCAATAATACCTACTACCTGAAGAATTCTTTCAATCCTTAAGCAATGTTTCATTAAATAATCTCAAATATTTAATCAGTAATTAAATAAATAAATGCATGAAAGTAAATACTGGTATCAATTGATAGGCATGGAAAACTAAATATTTTAATAAAGAAAATAAATAAATTACTACACTCATGCAAAATGATATATTCAACAAATGATATATTTACCAATATATATATATATATATATATATATATATATATATATATATATATATATATATATATATATATATATATATATATATATATATATATATATATATATCTATTTTTCAATATATATATTACATTATATATATATATTACATATATATTATATTATTATTATATTATTATTATATTACATATTATTATTATTATTATACATACATATTATTATTATATTATATATTATACATATTATTATATATTGTTATTATTATTATATTATTATTATTATTATTACATATATATATATATATATATATATATATATATATATTATTATTATATATATTATATATTATTATTATATATTATTATTATTATTATTATTATATATATATATGATATATTACATATATATATATTCATATATACATATATATATATTATAAACATATATATATACATATATATACATATATATATATTATATATATATATATATATATATATAATAATAATATTACATATATATTATATATATATATATATATATATATATATATATATATATATATATATTGAATAAATATATAGAAAAAAAATTATTAAAATAAAAATATATAGAGCATTAGTTTTACCAATCGGACTTTGTATTTACACCAAAAAATAATAGAAAATAAATAATTGTGAATTTGTCGGTTTGTTTATGTACTCAGGAAAATCAGCTGTTCTTGCGGGTCCGTTTTCTACTTAATATTTCATTGAAGATGAAAGATAAAATAGAAAACGTAAATAAATCTAAACTCAATTATATTATTAAATAAATTACTAAATAAAAACTTGACTCTTTATATTTAATATAAATAATATTACCAAAATATATTTATATTAAATATATTATATTTAAAGAAAATACCTGTGATATTCCAAATCCAAACACATGTGCAGGTAAAAGCGTCTGCTGAGTATACGTACATCCAATATTACGCACACAATAATTTAACCACAATTTAGAAAAGATTAATATTATTTATTGAATAATAAATAATATTAAACAAAAACTACTTACAACACATTAATAAAATAAACACCAATATTATTTTAAAATAAAAAACCACCACGAAAATAGATTAATAATAATAAATACACAGCGAACACATTAAAAAATAGCTTGCTTGCACGAACGGAATACTACACTAATCACAATTTTTAGCATTTGCAGCACAGTAATACCAACAGAGCAACACAGCTTGACCTCAGAATAATATAAGGAAAAAAGGTGTCAGAGACGCTGTGCAAGAGGTTTTACGTAAAAGAAAGTAAGCGCGAATACACAATCATCCAATAAGAAATCACTCCATTCAGTAGAAGGAAACATGTATACAAAATTCTTCTGAAAACAATGTTAAAATGGATAGATATTAACAGTACAGAGGGTGCGGTTTGCAATCCTGCTGATCAGAAGAGAATTACACTAAATATTTACATTGCAAATGAAATTAGAAAGAAAAGACCAAAAAGCGTTGAGAAAGAAAAATTTATTTTATGCCTTCAATAATTTTAATATATATATATATATATATATATATATATATATATATATATATATATATATATATATATATATATATATATATATATATATATATATATAATTTTAACAAGTATTATATTACATATATATATATATATATATATATATATATATATATATATATATATATATATATATATATATATATATATATATATATATATATATATATATATATATATATATATATATTGTTGCAGTCTTTACATCGTAAATGATACAAAATAATAATAATAATAATAATAATAATAATAATAATAATAATAATAATAATAATAATAATAATAATAATAATAATAATAATAATAATAATAATAATAGTAAAAATAATAATAATAATAATAATAATCATAAATCCATTTATTAAGAGTCAGGAATAACTGTTAATTTTAGAAAGTAGCCCTCGATAAAATCAATTGTACCTTGCTTCTCTCAACAAAAGATATATACACAGTTTATATATATATATATATATATATATATATATATATATATATATATATATAGATAATTATCAGTTATTATTTATATATTAATATATAGATCTGCAATATTATTATTATTATTATTATTGTGTTAATATCTATATATATTAATATATATATATATATATATATATATTATTTTTATATTATTATTATTATACATTTATTCCATATTTCATTGCATAGACATACCTTTTATAACAAAATATGTATGTATACATTAGATATATATTATATTATATATATATATATATATATATATATATTATATACTATTAATATATATATATATATATATATATATATATATATATAAGGTGAATAGAGTGGGCGGCTGCGAATGACACGCTAAATATAAGGAGGAATATAAACAAATAAGGGGAGATGACATTGATTAAAGCAAAGTTTTTACTCAGCATGTCCTTCGTATTACACACGCCTTGTAAAACTTACTGCCGAAGATATGGGTATGGATCACTGCTACCTCTTGCTGCACACAAAAGTGCGGTGGCTTTCAAAGGGAAAGATTTTAGCTAGACTGTTTGAACTAAGCGATGCATTAGTGATCACATTTACAGAGCAGTCTTTTATTCAAAAATTAACTGATGTTGATTGGCTTCTTAAATTGGGATACCTTTCAGACATATTTGAAAAACTAAATCAAACCACCACATCTCTTCAAGGGAATTAGACAATTAGACAAAATAAAAGGCTTGCTCAAAATTTTTTTCTATTTTTTGAAGCGTGTGTTAAGAGCAGAGACATCTCCAACTTTCCTCGGTTGCAAGAATTTGTCAAAACAAATGAGATCCATCTTCAACCGAACTTCCTCGAAATTATTACTGCCCACTTGGAAAGTTTGGAAAAAACCATTGTTGAGTATTTTCCCGATATTGATTCTGTTGATGTTTACAGCTGGATGACAAACCCGTTTTCGTGCGACTCGAAACGTAAACCTTCTGGGATGACAAATGAAGATTTTTAAATCTGCTGGACATCAGTAGGAGCAGCACTTTAGGCTTTCATTCTTCACGAAGGGGAAGGTGGCCAAGAAGAGTTCTGGGTGCAAAAGTGCATGCAAAAAACAATGCTGTTGGCAAGATTGTATTAAAAAGACTTGTGCGTTTTAATTCCATTTATCTATGTGAGTCTGCATTCTCAACGTATGCTTACATATAAAACAGATACAGGAGTAAACTTTCAGCGTCAAGTGATTTAAGGGTAAAATTAACAAAACCTCCCATAAACTTAATGAAAATAATGAAAATTCTAAAATAAAAACTTAGTTTCATTCTTCACATTAAAGGTAAATGACCATTAAATTTGCATTGTGTTTTCTTGCTTTCCTAAGGCCTAAGACTAACTAGTCAAACCAATTTAAGAGTAGGTGTGCAGCTAATTTTTTTTTATCACAGCAAGGATGCCGTGGTGAAAAAAGTTTGAGAACCCTGTTCTAGTTAATAAAATTTAAAGATACATTCATTTGTACTTTTGAATTAAATTTTAAAAATTTATTTTTTTCACTCATTTATTTCAAATATTTAGAAGGTATATCAGTGAAAATCTTTAATAAAATGCAACTACGAATCCACATAGGGCATAATATAGTTCTTATCAAAGAATATTATTACGTTTTAAAAAACAGTGTTCAAATTGTTTAATAATATTAAAATTAAAAAAAAGAAAAAACCTTGCAGCTGGGCTTTGGGGTTTATTAGGTGGGCTTTTGTGTTTTTTTTTGGGGTGGGTTTCTTAATGCCAACCCTGCTGCCACCCCTACCTCTTCTAATTCTTTCATAACCCTATCCATAACCAGATTACATATATATATATATGTATATATATATATATATGCTAATATATAACTATATATGTATATATATATATATAACATAACTATATATATATATATATATATATATATATATATATATATATATATATATAATATATATACATATACTATGTTATATATATATATATATATATATATATACGCCTATAAATATATATATATATATATATGTACTAATATATATAATAGCCAGCGCATCTTTCATCCAGCATATAACCTAACATATAACATATATAATAATATGTAATAATATATATATATATATTTTGCCCTTTACGTGAAATTGGTGGACACCTTTAATATATATGTATACCTGAAGTTTTAAGAACTATATATTCAACCAGCAAATATGTATCTACGGTATATGTATTTATATGTATATGGTATATGCATATATGCAAGTGTTCTTTATTGTTGTTTTTTTTAAGGTCTTTAAATGAAAACAAGCAAAGATTAACAGATCTATAGTAGCTAAAGAATGTATATCAAAAATAACAACAATACTATACATAATATAATACTATGTACATTGAAGACACACATACTATGTATAGCATATATATATATGTAATATATAATAATATAATAATATATCTATAATATATATATATATATATATGTTATATATGTTGTATATAATATATGTATAATAATAATAATAATAATAATATCATATATAATAATAATATGCTCAATAATATAATATATATTTATATGTATAATAATAGAATCTTTAAATCTAATATGTAACATAGCATATGCTGCACTGGAAATAACAACCTTGCATTTGAAATATATACCAACATGCTACATTCTGAAGGCAATTTTACTAATTCAGATTAAAATATTTAAATTAAAATTTAATTATTTTAGACATTTTTTTAACTTTTTTCCAAAGTGAATATTTTTTTTATATTTTTTTTATTTATTTATTTTTTTTTTAAAGCTTAAATGGAAATTACCTGAAATAAATATTCAGACTTTTTATTTCATAATATGGTAAAACAATGTCTAAATTTTACTGAGAGAAATTGTGTTTAAAATTTTTGGACAACAAAAGGGAGTACGGAAAGGGAAAAATTTTAACACCTTGCAATTTTTAAAATTTTAATTTGAGAGTTTTTTAATCAATATACTTTGATGGAGTTTTTATTCCCCTTTTTAAATTGCACTTTGAATTTTTATTTCATGTTAAATAGAACAGAAGTTGCGTATCTTTGAAGAAACGAAGTTCACAGAAATCCCCAAGACTGGGGGTTGGGTGCGTGGTACCCATTCGTTGATGGGACCTCAAATTTTCAGGGAGATAGTTTTCTACCAAGCTAACTTTATATACCAAGTTCCATGAAAATCCGTGATGGTTGGTTGAAGGTTATCATCTGCCATATAAGCTTTATCCTGAAAATGAAACTCCGCTGACTTTGACAAAGATTTCAGGCCCGTTGAAAAAAACATGCAAAAATTTCCACGCCTCCTGGAAAAAAAATTAAGACAATGCAAAGTTTAACTTACCCATATTAGAGAAGAGTCCTTGGGAACTTCGGTTTTGCTGAGAGAATGGAAAAATAATTTGTTTTCAAACCACGAAACTTTTCCATATTTAATTTCATCTCCTATTTTATGAACTGCAAAAAGTTTTTCTTCGGTTTGAACTCTTTTGTAAATCTGAGGTGGATAATAAAGAATATACAATCAAGACCTAAATTTATAATTTTCTTCAATTAAAAATTTATAAATGGAAGGGGTGATTAATTATTTAATTGCATTCAATGAAAAATTGTCAAAATTGATAAAATATTGCATTTGAATTCATAGTATATGAAACACACACACACACACACACACACACACACACACACACACACACACACACACACACACACACACACACACACTATAATAATATATATATATATATATATAATATATAATATGTATATCTAATAATAATAATATAATATATATATATAATAGGAAGAAGAATAATAATAATCATATCATTATATTCTAAAATAATAATTCTGCATTACATAATAACAGTATAAAAATAATATCTAATAATAAATATAATAACTAAATATATATATGTATATGTATGTATGTAGTAATAACCTATTTAACAACAACAACCTTAATATATGTATGGCATGTTGTAACAATATAATATGTAACCAATATGTAATATATATATGTATATAATATATGTATATTATAATAGTAATACAGTAATAATAATATATATATATGTATATATATAATTAATACATAATAATAACATATATATGTATGCGCAGCCTTAACAGTAATAACCAACCAATATAATAGCGCTCTTCTTCTTTCGCTGCCCAGCATAGGCTGCTGCTCCAGCCTTGACAAGTTTAAATAGTATGCCAGCCAACCAACCAACCCTTAGTACTATTTATAATATAGCAATAACCTTAATATGTATGTAATAACTCGTAATAATAATAATAACATAATAATAATATATATATATTTATATAAATAATATATACGTATAATATATATATACCAACCAATAGCTGTATATAATAATATAACAACAACCATGTAGCAACCAACAGCCAGTATGTAGCCTGTAGCAACCCAGCCAGCCTTAGCCAGCTATGCGCCAGCCAGCAACACAATAGCCAATAATGGCATACAACATCAGCGCACCAATAACAACCAACCAGCTAATAACCAGCCAGCCAGCCAACTATGTATGTAACCAGTGGGGAGTCCGGAAATACCGGAACATTCCAATTAGTTTCATATCTTACATTGTAATAAGGGCTTGTTGTGAGAAATGTGTGCGCAGACATATAAGGACGTGCATAACCAGCGTATCACAGTGCTGAGCATGTGTCCGTGTTAACAATTCAGCTTGCTTTGAGCCAATGTCCGTGTGTAAACCCGAGTTTACGAGTGATATACGCGCTTTAAAGAAGGGCGGGGTTCACTGGAAGATGACGAGCTTGTTGACAGACCATCAACATCGCTTAATGATGACACCATTGCTATAGTACGGGAGGTAATCCGAACTGACCAGAGGCAAAGTATTGATGATATTGAAAATATTGTCGGGATTTCTCATGGTAGTTGTCACGCGATCCTCGCACAAGACTTGAACATGCACTGCGTGCGCACGCACCTATCCCAAGATTCCTCACCCAGGAGCAGTGTGAAGAGAGGCCTACATAAGCGGAAAGCACATTGCTATGGTGGGTGCGAATAGAGGATTGTTGAATAGAGTAATAACTGGAGATTTTTTTTTTTTTTTCAGTCTACAAACGCGAAGACGCAGAGCCCTGTTGGATGCGGATCGAAGATTGTTGAATAGGGTAATAACTGGCGATGAGATGTGGTGTTATCTATACGTGCCTCAAGGGAAGCGTCAGACAACTGAGTGAAAATACTAGAGTTAACCATGAAAACAAAGGTTCGAGCAGGTAGATCAAACCAGCTAGACATTCTTTGACATTAAAGGTCTCGTGCTCTTTGAGTTCATACCTCAGGGTCGTACAATCACCAAGCATAATTATGTACATTGATATTCTCTTTCGTTTTCGTGACGCAATTTGATGCAAAAGTTCACTCCTGGTCTCTCAATATCTGAGGAATAGCCGCGTACCTGTGCTTTCAACCTCCTTACTCCCCTTTGGATTTGACTCAGCTGATTTCTATCTTTTCCTTTGCATGAAGAAGATCAATTAAAATGCCGACGATTTCAGTCAGCAGAAAGAATTCTAAGTGTTACGACGCGTGAGCTGAAAGATGTAACAAAAAGATAGGTCACAGCGATACTTCGAGCAGTGCAGCTTGAGTGGTACGAGACGTTGGCAAAAGTGTGACAGGCGAAGGAAGGAGTACTTTGAAGGTGGCACTGTGTAATATGTGTTGTATCATATACGATAAAAAGAAGTTTAATTAAAAGTTTATATATATATATATATATATATATATATATATATATATATATATATATATATATATATATATATATATATATATATATATATATATATATATATATATATATATATATATATATATATGCATAACTAATATATGTAGCCAACTTGTATGTATGCAATATATTGCCAATAACCAGCACCAACATATTCAATAGTATATATATAATATATATATATATATATATATATATATATAATATATATAATAATATATATAACTAATATAATATATATAATATAATATATAATAATAATAATAATACTGCTCATATAATATATATATATATGTATATAATAATAATAATATGTATATCATATACCTTTAGCATAACAAACGCAGCAACACCAGCTCATATATCGCTCCAGCTCTTCCCCTTTCCTTTGCTTTCTCAGCCATTCAGTATATATGTATGTATGGAGGTTTTCATAACCAATCCTGTATATATGCCATCCAGCCAGCTCTGCTGTAATAATATATATATATGTGACCAGCAGCTTAATATATAATAATAATACCCCAATAACAACCATAATAATATACATATAACCCATACCCAGCATATATATATAATATATCTAATAACCATATATATATATATCTTTACTGGAACAATAAGCTTAACTTCGCACTTTATATTGTATATGTTCATTATACCCCTAAATTATTTCACTAATTAAAAATCCACTTCTAAAAACTTTTTTATTACATAATCTATATATAATTGCACAGTACAAAAAATAATAATAAATCTTTCTCCTTAACGCTTCCTAGCTTTCGTGGAGGCACTCCCTCCACCTCTGTCCGGGATCGTCAGTAGAGAAAGACAAGAATGGTGATCGGTAAATCCATCATCAGTTTCGCTGCGGTTGGTTTGCGACTTCCAAATTTCTATCTCTTTCCAGTTTGAGTTTTAATCTCGCGCATGACACGGATGATTTTAAGTTTTCATTTATAGCTTCGTCTATGAAGTAGTTCATTCTGTCTCTGTTTATATTGTTTGTATTTCTTATTATATAGGATTCATAGAATTTTCTGAATTGTGGTTTTTAACAGTTTTAATTATTTGGTTGTTTTCTATGTCGATATTATGTCCCTCATTTAGCGAGTGAGCTACTAATGGAGAGTTTCTAGTGAAAGTGCTTATGTCATATTTATGCTGGTCAATTCTTCTTTTTACATCTATTGTTTCACCTATGTATTCTTTGTTGCAGGACTTACACGGAATTGAATATATTGCTGCATTTTTGTTATTGTCAATTTTAGGTTTTAGTAATTTTTTAAGAGTACTATTGTATTTGGTTACTAAACTTAAATTTTCCGATTTGCAGTTTATATCCTTGTTGACTATCAGTGTATATTTTTGTTTAATAAATTGTCTATTTGTGTCTTCATTATTTTCCTAATTAAAGATTTTTTTCGCTTTATTTAAACCTTGATAAATTATGGTTTTAAGGTAGTTTAAATTTATAAAGGTGCTTAATGTTTTTAATTTCGGATTCCAATGTACTTTCACTACATATACGGTAAGCTCGGAAACCCAATGTAACAATCAATCCCCTTTTGATGTGTAGTTCATGTCCAGAAAACCAATGAATGTATTTTGGATTATGAGAAGCCTTCTTGTAAACCGAAAAATAAGGTTATTAGGGTTACTCCAATTTATTAGTACGTCGAGGAAAGGAAGACTTGCATTGCTAGGATTCCACTGTAAATTTAATTGAGGGAGTTAGATTGTTTATATAGGCATGAAATTCTTCTATGTTAAAGTTGACAGGGTAAAGTGGCTTAGATGTCGTCCAAGTATCTAAGCCACTTACAGTTTGTAAAATCGGTATAATTGTAAATGTGGTTTCTTTCTAAAAGCTCTAAAAATATACAACTGAAGATGGGCTCTCCTTTGTCCCCCATCTTCAGTTGTATATTTAAAAGTAGAAACCTTTAGTGCTCGGCCTGGCGTGGACGTGCCAGGCTGCCACCTGTCTTCAGCGCGCAGAAGAACCTAAATGCTAAATCGCTCCCTCTAGAGGCCGATTGGTGGCACCTATCGACGACGCAGTGAACAGCCTAATGGCTTGTTTTCGGTTTAGAGACTTCTCATATTAAATATTCGTTGTTTTTGGTTAGGGGATTGACCGTTGAATCTCAACAGAAAAGGCGTGAATCCAGTAAAGCATTACTAACCTGTACTAGTAGGCTTACCTTAAAGCTCCGAGGCTATCAGGTTTAGAGTAAAGCAGAAAACAATGAAGAGGAACGATGGGTACTGTGGTGGTAATTATTTGAAAATCTCGGAGAGGCCAAGTTTGTAACCAAGCCTGGCACCAGGACAGCCAAAGGTGCTAAAGGCAAATTTGATGCAGCTGTGCCCAATTCGATGCAAGTCTGCCCAGTGAAAACTGGCAAGAAGAATTGGCCAACATAAAAGCACCACTTACAGAAAGCTACTCCATTGTATGAGGACATAATATCGATGGCCAAGCCTGAGGCTTTGTTAAAAAGACTACAGAGGCCAGGGGCCTGTGGTCCATATTATAAACAGGCTGTATAAACGAGCCTCGCCAGACAGTGAAAACTAAATCGCATCGTAAAGCCAGGCAGAGGCTGAGGTGGCGCGTTTACCGATCACCATTATCTTTGCGCGTTTGATCCCAGTGCACCCACTGGCGCATTATTATTTTGGCAGCGCTGTGCAGCCACTGCCAGACCCATGTAGGGTGAAAGTGGTTGCAATTGGATGGCCGGGGTGCCGTGGAGCAGTAGCTCTTCTTCTTCATGCCAGCCAATGTAGTATAATATATGTATAACCAGTATATAACCTTAGCCATGTATGTATGCTAGCCAATAATATAGCAGCAACAACCAGCTCTTTATGCTGTAACCAGCCAACGCATAATAATATAGCCAGCCTTAATATGTAATAATATATAACAACCAGTATATATATATATAACCAATAATAATAGTAATAACATATATATATATGCCTATTAGCGCAACTAACAATCATAACAACCCAGCCAGCCAGCATAGCCAGCCCAACCTCGCCTTAACAGCTGTATAACAACCAATATGTAATAACCAGCATAATATATAATATGTATATATAAATATAGCATAGTAATATAACCAATATAATATATGTAATGTCGGATGCAGCGGATTAATGATAGTACTATTATATATATATAGCCATAATAGCCAGCCAGCCAATAGTAAATAAATGATTAAATAACTATACATATATATAGTATATATATGTATATAATAATATGTATATATATGGCATAGCCAACAACAACCAATAGCCAATAATAGCTCTTTGCTATATATTGACTCTTTCTTTCAATAATATTAGCCAATAATAGCCAGCCAATGGCAATAGCCAATGTATGTAATATATGTAATATATATATAATATAATAATAATAACCAATAATATATCATAGCAATAGCCAATAACCAACCAACCAACATATATTTACTCTTAACATGTATATATTTGTATGAAATAATGGCAATAATAATAATAATAATATCAATATATATGTAATAATAATAATAATAACTTAATAGCATAATAATAATAATAATAACTCCAACAACCAACAATAATATGATATATGTATATACTTATATGTACCATGTATATGTATATATATGTAATATAGTAATAATATATTATAACCAATATAATATGCAGCGCCTTCTTCCAACATACCTTAACATATATACTTGTATATTAGAGTACGGTGAACAAAAGCCATATACGCATATATCTATATAATAATAACATACATATATGGAATCAGCGTAAACAACTAACCTTAACTTAATATGTATAATAATATGCATATATCATATATAACTTAATATGCTCAATAACTCGTAATCCCGTTATCACTCCGGTGGAAGCGCTTCGCTGGAGTAATGAAGGACATGATGTAGCCAACAACCAATAATATATGTATGTAGTAATATAATATGTATTATATGTATATTTTTAATATTAACCAACCATAATAATAATAATAATAATAATAATATCTTAACTCAACCAACAACCAATAACTACTACCATATAAATATCAATAATATGTATGTATGTAACCAATATGTATAACCAATAATAATATCATATAATAACTAACCTTCAACCAACCAATGTACCTCTTTAATATGCTCCAATAATCAATAGCCAATAATATGTATATATATATATATATATGTAATAATAATATGTAATATGTACCATCAGCTCTTCAGCTGTAGTAATGTATAGCATGTGTAGTAATATGGCACCAGCCACTATATGTAATAATAATATAATGTAATATGTATGTATATATATATATACAATATCTCCTAATCAATATAATATGTAATAACCTTATCTAATAGCCCAATACAGCCAGCATATGCATGGCTGCCAACCAGCAACAACCAGTAGCCAGCAGCAACCAGCAGCCCCTTACCAGCTGCTGTAATGTACTTATAACAATAATAATATGTATATGTAATAATAATATATAATAATAATATATATGTAATAATATATATATATATATGCTCTTTCTTTCTTATATATATATATATATATAATATATATATATATATATATATATATTAAAAAAAAATCATAACTTTCTTTATCGAACAAAATATACAAAAGCGCGCATGTGCCAAAGCATGTTTTTTTTTTTTTAAACAAGACAAAGAGAAATAAATTATAAATATAAAAATAAAGGTTAAAGTCTAGAACGTATGTCACACACCGAAAGTTTAAGTAATGAACTATTTATTTTTTAGAAATTTTATTTCTTACTTTTGTAAAATAAAACACAGAAAAAAGAAGATTTAATATTAATTTTAGGCACCGGTGTTGCCGGGAGCGCGAGGTCTGTCATGCATTCACGGCATCATGTATACCACCCAATGGTATTCGTTGATTAAAAAAGTGTGTATGTTTTACAAACTTTAAGTACATAAATCAAACTTAAACTGCAAAAAATTGTCGTAGCTTAGCAATTTTTGTTAGCTTAGGTATGAAGGCAAAAAAAATATATCAATTTCTTTTTACTTTTTTTATTATTTTTTTTAAATTTTCTTCAAAAATGATTCTTATATTTTTCAAAATGAATAGTATAATTTTCGTAGTGTAGTTTTTAAAATTTTTAAAGGTGTAAAAGCTCTTTTTTCTTCAATACTTTAATTTGACTCTAAATTAGTTTTGTTGACTTGCAAATGTAGTTTCAGGATTAAATGCAATCAATTGTGTCATCATGGAGTGGGCCGGATAACAGACCCATGATCCTATATGCCTGCTATACTATATATATATATATATATATTATATATGTCTCATATACATATATATGTACTGCTCTCTCTTTTACTGTACTCTCCACCATATACTCTGCCTGCCATACTTATATCACCTATCTATATATATACTCTGTTCTCATATTTATTTGCTCCAACCTTTTACAACTCTGGTTCGCCATCTTTCTCTCTCTAGCTTTTTAAAATATACTCTCTCTCTCTCTCATATCTCTCACTTTTTATATATATATATATATATATATATATATATATATATATAATATATATATATATATATATATATATATTATAGCTATATAATTCAAAATATATATATATATATAATAATAATATATATATATATATATATATATATATATATATATATATATATATGCATTAATATATATATATATATATAACTATATATATATATATATGTATATATATATATATATATATATATATATACTATATATACTTATATATATACCTCACCATACACTGCTCACATTTATATAGTCTTAACTTTTTATATCTAGCTATGTTATATTAGTAGTTACACAAGGGTTTTGGATGGCAAATGTTTGCCTATTGCAGAATGTATTTGGCCTTTTTTATGTGGGAGTTTTTTAATTACCGTGGGAATTCACATACCGACGAAAAAACCAGAAGGTTTTTCGAAACAATAAAGAAATAAATAAGTAAATAAATAAATAAATTAATAAATAAGAATAATAATTTATAAATAACCAATTAAGAAATAAAATAAAATAAGTAATAAATAAATAAATAAATAAAAAAATAAATAAATAAATAAATAAATAAAAAAAAAATAAATAAATAAATAAAAAAAAAAAAAAAAAAAAAATAATAATAAAAAATAAATAAGTAAATAAATAAATAAATAAATAAATAAATAAATAAATAAATAAATAAATATAAATAATAAATGTATACTAAGCTAAAAATAAATAAAAAATAAAGCTAAAAAAATAAATAAACAAATATATATCTATTTTTATATAATATTATAGCCGTATAGGCCCCTCACCCTTGCATCTTACCACGTAACCTTCGCACGCTGCCCTTCAGCGTTGTCTATTGATCTGGTGATGATTGATTCCAGGTCACATTTCGGGTATCGCAAAAATAAAGTTTATTACCCAACCAACGAATATATATGCTAGCGTA
>JABUQX010141847.1:0-12500 GCA_015478945.1 Trachelipus rathkii
AATAAATGAGTTTTTATTATAATCTTTAAAATGTGGCATCGATTATAATGAAACTCTCAAAGTTTGAAACAAGAATCATGTTTTAAAAATTTTAAATTATAAAAATATATATATATATATATATATATATATATATATATATATATATATATATATATATATATATATATATATATATATATATATATATATATATATATATATATATATATATATATATAATCATTTCCTTACAATAATATAAAATCAGCAGAAATTTTTTATTGCCTTTCAGTTACTCTTCGATTGAAAAATTGAGAAAACTATATCAACATGCTAAAGAAAACCATTAATAAATATTTCTAAATATTTTATGTTTGTTTTTTATGGTTTAAAAACCATTGGTTTTTTTATATGGTTTAAACCATGGTTTAATCAATGGTTTAAACCAAATGGTTTAAACCATCCCACCCTATATATAGTATATATATATATATATATATATATATATATATATATATATATATATATATATATATATATATATATATTATACATATATATATATATATATATATATATATATATATATATATATATATTTATATATATATATATATATATATATATATATATATATATATATATATATATATATATATATATATATATATATATATATATATATATATATATATATATATATATATATATATATATATATATATATATATATATATATATATATATATATATATATATATATATATATATATAAATATATATATATATATATATATATTTATATATATATATATATATATATATATATATATATATATATATATATATATATAGTATATATATATATATATATATATATATAGAGTATATATATATATATATATATATATATATATATATATATATATATATATATATATATATATATATATATATACATAATGTGTTCAGACTTCATAGGTGTAGGCAAGATTTCATTTAGAGGGGGCAAAGGTTGAGTGGATATGTATATATATATATATATATATATATATATATATATATATATATATATATATATATATATATATATATATATATATATATATATATATATATATATATATATATTTATCATTTTTATGAGCCGCCAAATGCTATCGACATACTGAGAGTTCCAGCGGAGAATACTGTCTGTAGAAGCTAGCTGAATAAAAAGCACACAGCTAGTTGACTTCAAGCCAATACGAAAACGAAAACACATTAAGGGTAGACCTCATAGCAAAATCTCAACTATTCCAAACCGATAAAAGTAAATATTTTTTTGATGAACAACTATGATATCTTAATTTTATGAAAAACAAACAAAAAAACTGTTCGTTTTTGAACAGTTTTAGGTGAAGAGAGGAATTTTTTTTGAATTTCCACAAAAACTGCCATAAAATCTTTAATTTTCAAGATATCTCAATTTTTTTTTTGCACTAAAATACTCCAATTTAGTGTGGTAATAAATTTTTGAACAGAGAATAGTCAACCATGGCTGACACCACCTTACGTTCTACCAAAACATTTAATATAAACGTCAGTTTGTTTAAACGTTTACATGTGAGCTTGGTACCAAATTTGGAGAAAAAAAATCTGTTCTTTTTTTTTTAATGAATTTTTTTTTATATCTTATGTAAGGAAAAAATTAAATGCTAGAAAAACACAAATATTTGAAATTTTTTAATTTTATACGGCAAAAAAAAAAAAAAGTTTATTTCATATATATATATATATATATATATATAGTATATATATATATATATATATATATATATATATATATATATATATATATATATATATATATATATATATATATATATATATATATAAAGAAGTATATATATATATATATATATATATATATATATATATATATATTGGTTCCAAGCAACCTTCTATTGATTTAAATAAGTACAGTTTCAAAGCAGTGATGTCGAAGCAGGTGACTGAAAACTGTTCCGAGAGGCTTTTTATGGAGAGGCGGATCGGACTAGCAGTAAAGCCTCCTGTACATTGTCTAACGGCGACGTTGTTGTCGATGGTTCTGTCCTGGCGCGAGGGAAATTTTTTTCGTCTTATTATTGCAAATTTTTCGCAAACGAGCATAAGCAGCGCATGTCGTGCATTCCTTGACTTTGGTCGG
The DNA here is from genome assembly GCA_015478945.1 of Trachelipus rathkii. Classification (NCBI taxonomy): domain Eukaryota; kingdom Metazoa; phylum Arthropoda; class Malacostraca; order Isopoda; family Trachelipodidae; genus Trachelipus; species Trachelipus rathkii. Next base: position 2,174 of record JABUQX010141847.1, read on the forward strand.
CTGCTTCTGTAACCCATGAGCACCCCTGAAAAATGCTGTGTAGCCCCAGAGGGGGTTCCAACCACCCTTCTGTGAATTTAAATATGTAGCGAGTTTCAAAGCAGAGATATCAAGCAAGAGATTTGAAATCTTCCGAGATGCCTTCTTTAGGAGGCGCATCGGACTAGTGGTGAGCCTCCTGTACATTGTCTAACGGCGACGCTGTTGTCGATGGTCCGAGTCCTGCGCGAGTGAAATTTTTTTCGTCCTATTATTGCAAATTTGTCGCAACGAGCATGTTGTGCCCATGTCGGCGTTCCTTGACTTTTGTCGGTTGCTCCTGTAACCCAGGAGCAACCCAGCGAATGCCGTGTAGCCCAGCAGGGGTTCTAACCACCCTTCTATGGATTTAACAAGTATCGAGTTTCAGCAGATATCGAAGCAGGAAACTGAAACTGTAAAGAGATACTCTTTCGTGGTGTCGATCGGACTATAGGAACTTCCTGTACATTGTCTAACGGTGACGCTGTTGTTGACGGTTCGAGTCCCGGCGCGAGTGAAATTTTTCTTCTGTCTTATTATTGCAAATTTATCGCAACAGGAATGATGTTCCCATGCCGGCGTGGCCTGACTTTTGGCTGGTTGCTTCGTAACACGGAGCAAACTAGCAGAATGCTGTGTAGACCCAGTAGGGGTTAAAAGCACCCTTCTATGGATTTATATACCCGTTTCAAAGCAGGATATCGAAGCAGAAGACTTGAAAACTGTTCTGAGATGCCTTCTTTTTTGGGGAGGCAGATCGACCATAGTGTAGAACCTCCCGTACATTGTCTAACGGAGACGCTGTTGTCGAGGGTTCGAGTCGACGCGAGTGAAATTTTTCATCGTTTTATTATTGCAAATTTATCGCAACAAGTGTGTTGTGCCCATGTTGGAGTTGCTTGACTTTGATTGATTGCTCCTGCAACCCAGGAGCAACCCATCAAAATGCTGTGTAGCCCCAGCAGTTCTGTATCTGGCATTTTTATATCTGTACCTCCTACCCAGACAATAGTCCCACTACTATACATTAGCACAGGTAATAGCATACCGTCATGTAAGACCCTAGCACACTCAAGACTCATTCCCTTCCATTTCATTTAAATCCACTATGATTTAATTGCACCAGCCATCTTTTCACCATTCATAACTTTCATACTACATTCTGCATCATCCGTTCACTTTTCATCCACCATATATCCTAAATTTAAACTCACACATTTGTTCCAGCTGCTCACCATCTAAATATAACTTTACACAGAGAACTATCCTCATTCAAAACCATAACCTCTTACTTTATTCTACGTTTACTTTCAAGCCTCTTTACACACCTGCCAAATCTCTCTCTACTTCATTCCCTTCAAAGCTATTTCAGATTCACCACACAAAACCTAATCATCTGCATATAATAGGTAGTGCCTCCACTCCCTTTCATTCTCCATTACTCTAACACCATCCCTTACTACCTCACCCCACCCTCTGATTCTTTCCATAACACAATCCATTATATATATATATATATATATATATATATATATATAGCAGCAGGACATATATAGTAAGGTATATATATATATAGTATATATATATATATATAGGTTATATATATATATATATATATATATATATATATATATATATATATATATATATATATATATAAAGAGTTATATATGTATATATATATATATATATATATATATATATATATATATATATATTCTTTTTATTCGTTTTCATTCAAGCTTTTGATATATTTCTTTTACAATCCAAAAGAAAAATAATAATTATTTTTCTCCTCGGCTCCGGCTCCAACTCGACAATAGTTTCCTGCAATTCCTGTTTAAGAATTGCGTAGTACTTCTGGCAATAAATTTTTCACGTACCAAAATATTTTTTGGAAAAATTTATGCCCAGAAACCGGTTCCGTTTCATACTCCGGCTGCGGCTCCAGATCCGGCGCTGGATCCGACTAAGGTTTCTGCACTATTTGAAAATTGTTTAGCACGTCTTCTGGCAATAAACTTTTCACCAAAAAAAATATTTATAGGAACAAAATTATACCCAGAATCCGGCTCCGTTTCCGACTCCGGATCCGGATGCAACTGAGGTTTCTGCCCTATTTGAACATTGTTCAGCATGTCTTTCTGCAAATAAATTTTTCATCTAAAAATATTTCTTGAAAATTTTTTATAAGCAGATCCGGCCCTAACTCCGGCTCCGGTTCCGACTCCGGATCCGGATCCGACCAAGGTTTTTGAACTATTTGAAAATTAGTTAGCAAGTCTTCTGGCAATACATTTTTCAACTAAAAATATTTCTGAAAAACATTTATAAGACCTGGCCTGGATTTGACTCGATCCGGATCCGATCCATCAAAGGTTCCTGCACCATTTGAAAATTGTTCAGCACATCTTCTTTCAATAAATTTTTCACCTAAAAATATTTTAAAAAATCACATACCCAGACCCGGCCTGGGTTTGGCTCCGGCTTTGCTCCGCATCCGGATCCGGATCCGACTAAGGTTTCTGTACTGATTGAAAATTGTTCAACACGTCTTCTGGCAATACATAGCCTAAAAGATATTTTTAAAGAAATTAATACCCAGGATCCGGCCTGGTTCCGGCTCCGACACCGGCTCCGAGTTCGGCTTCGGCTTGGCTTCGGATTCGACTAAGGTTTCTGCACTATTTGAAATTTATTGTTCAGCACTTCTTCTATCAAAAATTTTTTCACAAAATATTTTTCGAAAGAAATCATACTATGGCTCTGACTATTCCGGCCTGGCCTGGCCTGGCCCGGCCCGGCCCGGCTCCGGTTCGACTCCGACCTGAATACGGATCCGATTAAGGATTCTGCACTATTTTGAAATTGTTCAGTAAGTCTTCTGGAATAAATTATTCATCCAAGAAAATTATCTCTTGAAAAATTTATCAAGGATAAGGCTCCGAATCTGGATCCGATCCGGACCCTACTAAGGTTTCTGCACTATTTGAAATTTGTTCAGCACGTTTTCTGGTATATAAACTTTTCACTTAAAAAAATATTCTTTCAAAAAATTAATATCCAGGTTTCCTGGCTCTGACTCCAGCTCCACATCTAGCTCTGACTTCACTTTCGGATCTGACTAAGGTTTCTGAACTATTTGAAACACTATAATGTCTTCTAGCAATAAAGTTTTCACCTAAAAAATATATTTTTTAAGAAAATCATACCCAGGATCCGGTTCCGACTCCGACCGATCCGACTAAGGTTTCTGAACCATTTGAAAATTGTCTAGCACGTCTTCTATCAATAAATTTTCACCTAAAAATATTTTTAGAAAATCATACTCTGGTCCGACTCCATCTCCGATTTTAAATCCGGTCCGGCTCCGACTCCGACTCCAAACCCGGATCCGATTAAGGATTTGCACTATTTGAAAATTGCCCAGCAAGTCTTCTGGGCATTAAATTTTTCATCCAAGAAATATTTCGAAAAATTTATCCCCATGATCCGTTCCAAATCCGGATCCGGATCCGATCCGACCTGACCAAGGTTTCTGCACTATTTGAAAATTGTTCAGCGTCAGCTGGCATTAAATTTTTCACCTAAAAAATATTTTTTGAAAAATTCATACTCATTTTCCGGCTCCAGCCCAGCTCCGGCTCCGGCCTGGCTCCGACTTCACCTTCGGCCCGGATCTGACAAAGGTTTCTGCACTATTTAAATTTGCACGTATTCTGGCAATAAATTTTTCATCTAAAAAATATTCTTCTGAGAAAAAATTTATACTATTGCGCCGGCTCTAAATGTAACTCCAACTTCCACTCGGTTCCGACCCGGGTCCGGATCCGACTAGGGATTCTGCACTATTTGAAACCTGTTCAGCATGTCTTCTGGTCTTTTTATTTTTTCATTTAAAAATTTTTTTTTTTCCTTAAAAAATTATTCTGGTGAACTTGCTCCGAATCCGCACCTCTGCCCGGATCCGGATCCGATCCAACTAAGGTTTCTTCATTTGAAAATTGTTCAGCACTTCTTCTGGCACAAATTTTTCATCTAAAAAAGTATTTCTTGGAAAATCAAACTACGGCACCGGCTCTGACTTCGGCTCCCACTTCGACTCCGGCTCCGACTCCGGATCCGGATCAGACTAAGGATTCTGCACTATTTGAAATTTGTTCAGTACGTCTTCTGGCATTAAATTTTTCACCTAAAAAAATTTTTTTTGAAAAATTACCAGGCCTGGCTTCCGGCTCCGGCCCGGCTCTAGCTCCGGCCTGGCTCCGGCTCCGGCTCCGACTTCACCTTCGGCCTGATCTGACTAAGGTTTCCGTACTATTTGAAAATTGTTCAGTACGTCTTCGGCAATTAAATTTTCATCTAAAAATATATTTTTAAAAAAATCATACCCAGGATCCGGCTCCGGCTCCGGCTCCGGCTCCGACTCCGACTCCGAATACGGATCCGATTAAGGATTCTGCACTATTTGAAAATTGTTCAGCAAGTCTTCTGGAATAAATTATTCATCCAAGAAAATTATCTCTTTGAAAAATTCTATACCTAAGGATAAGGTTCGAATCTGGGATCCGATCCGACCCTACTAGTGTTTCTGCACTATTTGAAATTTGTTTAGTACGTTTTTGGCATTAAATTTTTCACTTAAAAATATTTTTTCAAAAAAATTCATATCCAGGCTTCGGCTCTGACTCCAGCTCCGGCTAATACTCCAGCTCTGACTTCACTTTCGGATCTGACTAAGGTTTCTGAACTATTTGAAAATTGTTCAGTACGTCTTCCGGCAATAAAGTTTTCACCTAAAAATATATTTTTTTAAGAAAAATCATATTCAGGATCCGGCTCCGACCCGGATCCGGATCCGTCTAAGGTTTCTGAACTATTTGAAAATTGTTCAGCACGTCTTCTATCAATAAAAATTTTCACCTAAAAAAATATTTTTAGAAAATACTCTGGCTCCGACTCCATCTCCGATTTTGAATCCGGCTCCGGCTCGACTCCAAACCCGATCCGATTAAGGATTCTGCACTATTTGAAAATTGCTCAGTAAGTCTTCTGGCATTAAATTTTTCATCCAAGAAAATTTATTTTTTGAAAATTTATCCCCATGATATTTTCACCTAAAAAAATATTTTTAGAAAAAATCATACTCTGACTAAGGTTTCTGCACTATTTGAAAATTGTTCAGTGCGTCTGCTGGCATTAAATTTTTCACCTAAAAATATTTTTTGAAAAAATTCATACCCATGCACCGCAACCACCAGCTCTGGCTCCGGCCCCTCCCGCTCCGGCTCCGGCTCCGGCCCGGCTCGACTTCACCTTTCGGCTCCGGATCTGACCAAGGTTTCTGCACCATTTATCTAGCACGACTTCTGGCAAATAAATTTTCATCTAAAAATATTCTTCTGAAAAATTTATGGCTATTGCGCTGGCTCTGACTTAGTTCAACTTCGGGACTGGTTCCGACTCGGATCCGATCCGACTAAGGATTCTGCACTATTTGAAACTTGTTCAGCACTATTTTTATCGCAATTTTTCATTTAAAAATTTTTCCTTAAAAATTTATTCTAGAATCCTGCTCCGAACTGGTTTCCTACTTCCGATCCGATCCGATCCAACTAAGGTTTCTGCACTCATTTGAAAATTGTTCAGCACTCTTCTATCAATAAATTTTTCACCAAAAATATTTTTCGAAAAAAATACAAACTACGGCACCGGCTCTGTTTGGCTCCCATTTCGGATCCAGCTCCGACCTGATCCAACTCTGACTAAGAATTCTGCACTATTTGAAATTTGTTCAGCACGTAATCTGGCAATAAATTTTTTCACCTAAAAATATTTTTTGAAAAATTATACCAGGCCTGGTTCGGCCCGGCTCCGGCTCTAGCCCGGCTCCGGCCCGCCTGGCTCCGGGACTTCACCTTCGGCTCCGGCTTTGACTAAGGTTTCTATGCACTATTTGAAAATTGTTCAGCATGTCTTCTGGCATTAAATTTTTCATCTAAAATATATTTTTAGAAAAAAATCATCCCAGGATCCGGCTCCGGCTCCGGCTCCGGCTCCAACTTCGACTCCTCCTGATCCGAATAAGGTTTCTGCACTATTTAAAAATTGTTCAGCAGATCTCAAAAAAATATTCTTCGAAAAAAATCATACTGGCTTCGGCTCCGCCTGGCTCCGACATCGACTCTGGTTTCCTGATCTGGATCCGATCCGGATCCGACTAGATTCTGTATTATTTGAACATTGTTTAGCACATCTTCTTCCATTAAATTTTTCATCTAAAAAAATTATTTCATGAAAAAAATATACCCAGGCTCCGGCTCCGGCTCCGGCTCCGGCTCCGGCTCCATTTATTTGACTGAGTAAAATACGAAGAATGAGCTAGAGGTTGAGAATATGAAAAAAAAATTAGATTTTCTATAATTATAAATAAAACATTTTTTGATTCCTAAACCTGGAATTGCAATTTTGACTGGAATTGAAATTTTTAGTCGACACCTCTCTAAATAAATTTCTGTATCTAAAAAACTATTTAGGATTTTTAAAAAATAATTACACCATGATGTTCAGCAGGAATGTTTCTACTAATTTAGATAATAAAAAAAAAATGTGAAAATTTTGATTTTGCCTAGTTATGAAGTCTCCCCTTATAACCATAAAAAAATATATATGTTTATGATAGGTTAGTTATTGGTAATTACCTCTTCAGTATATATCGGTTGATGTATCTTTTTTTTCAGTTTTTCTATTAATAAACCCTTAAAAACGTCGTCTGGCAAACATCTAAGGTTCAGTTTTTTAATTCGCCAAGATTTAGGGGGGGGGCTAGTGCCCCCCCTGCACCCCCCTGCCTAAGCCCATGCTTCATAGATATCTTATATTATTATTTCTTTTATTCTAGTTCCCAGAATGTTAAAAATCTCAAACGAGAATAACCTTTAATAATGAATTATTTTTCTTTCCTTATTTTTCTTTGTTCCGCTTTTTTAACTCTCATGAATGTGCGATAGTTTATGTTCAAAAAGTTTTTAGTAGAATCTTAGAGAGAGTCCTTATTTCCAAAATGCATTAGGTTTTTATACTTTTATCCTAATGAATGTTACACATCAGGCGTTGTAGAAGTTCATTCATTCTTATACAGTATAAATTTGCTCTATTGATTTCTCTTCTATTCAAACTTCTCTCTCTCTCTCTCTCAACCATTTTTAAGTAATTATTTATTTTCACAAAAATTGTATGACAATTACACTACCTTGTCTACTCTTTCGCTTATTAAAAGGAATATCGCAACGATAAATATTATATTTAAGACATTTGATTTCGTAACGGAACATTTTTTAACCCATAATTTTAGTAGAGAAAAATTGGATGTTTTTAGTAAGTAAAGTTCAGTTTCTTCATCTCTCTACTGAATATAGTCTTTCTCTCACCTACAATATATTGGTCATAAAAGTTTTAAGATATACTCTTTTTCTCAATATTTATATAATTTTACTGAAAAAATATATTACAACTTTCCAAAGAAATTTTTTTGTTTCTTATTTGTTTTTAGGCTTCTCCTCAACTTCTTTCGAACCTTTAAATTTGATTTCATTATAATGACGTGTAAACTTTATCCAGTTTTACAGTGAAAGTTTAAAAACTATCCATTATTTTTCAAAATTTATATTGTTAAAAATATTTTTTAAATCCACTTTAAGGTTACGTCCTCTTATATTTGATGTAAGAAAACTGTTCCCAGCAAAGAAACTTTTCAAAACCCTAAACCTCAAATTAAAACTTATAAGATAGTTAATAAATGATTAATAAATTAATCGAAAGTTTATGACACCCACATTTATAATTTAAGTGATATATATATATATATATATATATATATATATATATACTATATATATATATATATGTAGTAGCAACCATATACATGTAATATATATATATCACTATATATATACATATACACCTGTATATCTTTACCTATATTTGCTACATATATAGCAACGTACCTTAGCATATGCATAACATATACGCCTTAACCTTAACGCATATATAGCAACCTTATGCTTAACAACAACTATATATGTATACGCCATATGTATATAGCATATATATATATATATATATATATAACCATACCTACATATTATACCTGCATATATATATAATAACAACATGCTCTTTAACTTTAACTATATATGTTGCTCTACTATATAACTTTTAACAATAACATATATATATATATATATATATATATATATATATATATATATATATATATATATATATATATATATAAATATCATTCTCTATGTAAGAAGGAAAAATAAAGAAATCGATGATAATAACATTTCATCTTTCAAGCACACATTATAAATAAATACCAAAGTTTGTCAAAACTCAAAGATGGAAATGAAAAATAATTATAAAATGTCTTCCTTATCTTCTAAATATAGTATTAACTCTAGACCAAAGTTGGCTTGGCTGGACTATTCTTGTACTAAAAAAAGAATAATTAAAAGAATATAATTATATTTAACAATCTCTCTCTCAAAAGAAATATAAATAATTACTAAATAGTTGATAGATAATTGCTCAATTAATTCTTAATTGTTTGGACAGGAATCGTGTTTTTGTATCAAGGAAATTTATTATTTTTTTTGCAACATACACACATACATATATATATTTATATATATATATATATATATATATATTTAATATATATATATATTCAACACATAGCCACCCTACTATTCTATATCTTTATATTATATATATATATATATATATATATATATATATATATATATATATATATATATATATATATATATATATATATATATTATTCTTTCTACTTTACATTGTTTCTGACTAATTAGATATACTTTCATTACTAATTGTTTTGATAATAGTTTTTTTTTTATATAATAATTGTGCCGTATGAATAACTGGTTTTAAAGGGTTATTAGTTAAGCAAGATCGGTTATTTTTTTTTTTTTTTTTTTGTTAAGGGGAGACTTCATAACTTGACCCCCTACTTTTTGTAAAGCAAATTCAAAATTTTCACATTTTTTTTTTATTATCTAAATTAGTAGAAAATTCCTCCTGAACATCATGGTGTAATATTTTTTTAAAAATTCTAAATAGTTTTTTAGATACAGATATTTATTTAGAGAGGTGTCGAACTAAAAAAATTCAATTCCAGTCAAAATTGCCATTCCAGGTTTAGGATCAAAAACTGTTTTATTTATAATTATAGAAAATCTAATTTTTTTTTTCATATTCTCAACCTCTAGCTCATTCTTCGGATTTTACTTAGTTAAATAAATGGAGACGGATCCGGAGCCGGATCCGGAGCCGGATACGGAGCCGGAGCCTGGGTATATTTTTTTTCATTAAATAATTTTTTTAGTTGAAAAATTTATTGGCAGAAGATGTGCTGAACAATTTTCAAATAGTACAGAATCCTTAATCGGATCCGGATCCAGATCCAAAGTCAGAGCCGGAGACGGAGCCGGAGCCGGAGCCGGAGCCGGAGCCGGAGCCGGAGCCGGAGCCGGAGCTGGATTATGATTTTTTTCGAAGAATATTTTTTTAGAAGATCTCCTGAACAATTTTCAAATAATGCAGAAACCTTATTCGGATCCGGAGCTGAAGTTGGAGTTGGAGCCGGAGCCGGAGCCGGAGCCGGAGCCGGAGCCAGATCCTGGGTATGATTTTTTCTAAAAATATATTTTTAGGTGAAAAATTTAATGCCAGAAGACGTGCTGAACAATTTTTAAATAGTACAGAAACCTTAGTCAGATCCGAAGCCGAAGGTGAAGTCGGAGTCGGAGCCGGAGCCGGAGCCGGAACCAGAACCGGAGCCTCGGTATGAATTTTTTTTAAAAAATATTTGTTTAGGTGAAAAATTTAATGCCAGAAGACGTACTGAACAATTTTCAAATAGTGGAGAATCCTTAGTCGGATCCGGATCCGGAGCACGAGCCGGATTCGGAGCCGGATTCTGGGTATAAATTTTATTTAAGGAAAAAAAAATTGTAAATGAAAAATTTGTTGCCAGAAGACGTTCTGAACAGGTTTCAAATACTGCAAAATTCTTAGTCGGATCCGGATCCGGAGTCGGATCCGGAGTCGGAGCCGGAGTCGAGGTCAGAGCTGGTGCAATAGTATAATTTTTTTTCAGAAGAATAGTTTTTTAGATGAAAAATTTATTGTCAAAAGTCGTGCTAAACAATTTTCAAATAGTGCAGAAACCTTACTCAGATCCGGAGCCAAAGATGAAGTTGGAGCCGGAGCCGGA
>JABUQX010141848.1:0-7500 GCA_015478945.1 Trachelipus rathkii
TTTTGTTTTTTTTTTTTGAAAATTGATTCCTTTGTACGAAAGAAAAAAATGTTTCCTTGCATTATAAATGTTATTTAGTGAGGTGTGAGTATGCCATTTGTTCAAGTCCTAAATTATCAAGGTCTGTGTTGGTCAATCAAATAATTGAATTCCAAACACCAAAATATATATTTTTAGATCCCTTTTTTTAGAAACTTGGTAAAATAGTTTCAAAAACTGTAAATGACATATGCTGCTAAGGTTTAAATAATGTAAACTTTTAGAGAAAGAATGTTAACAAAATCCATTATCAAATTAAATATCTGACTTTCTTGTGTGTACAGCGTTTGAAAGCATTGAATTCATGTAAGGAGGGAAGAGAAAAAGGACTCTACAATAAAGTTCACTAGTTTTAAATTTTTCATTTTACCTTAATAATTATTAACTCCGATATTTATTCACCAAATATGGTAAGGGTCTTGTAGTGTTTTCATAGATTTAGTTGATATTTGCTATATATTATTAAGAATTTTTCTACTTTAGAAAAATATCCATTATCAAATAATTTTATTTGAATTCTCTAATGCACTATTGATTTGTAATATATATATATATATATATATATATATATATATATATATATATATATATATATATATATATATAGTATATATATATATATATATATATATATAGAGAGAGAGAGAGAGAGAGAGAGAGAGAGAGAGAGAGAGAGAGAGAGAGGGAGAGAGAGCATGAGGAGAATTCTGAGATTAAACACAAGAGGGAAACAAAATATCTTCTCAATAATAATATTTGGTAACAGATTAGTAGAGTTCATTAAAGAAGAAAAGAAGATTAAATTAGCGTTATATAGAGCTAAATAAGGAAAAGATGAAACTCTTTGATTGGATGAATGACTTCTTTCAAAAGAGATGTGTAGTTATTGATTTCCTAAGAGCAGTATCATCATTTATAATTTGAAAGCTAAAAGATGGATATTTTGAAGACAGTAACTCTTATTTGCATTATGTACACAAATATCTGAAACGTCTTGGAAAGCAAAACAATGTTTGAATAAATCATCAGATTTTAGGTGGAGAAAAAGGAATAGCTCTGGAAACGGTTGAATTAGAATAAAAGTCTAAGGATTGAACTAACTAGTAGCAAGGCAGCTTTGGTAGGAACGAGAAACATTATTGCGCTATCGGAGAAATTATTTTTTTCGTATCTGTTTGAAATAGAAGAAACATTGGCCTCTCGAGATTGAAGATGAGGTCACTTCCTGAATAAAATAGCAGTGTTGCGAGAATTAAAATAGTTGCTGTTAAAAGGGATGCTATGTAATTTACGAATTTAATACTGTAATTAGAATAATTGATATTTTATTTAGAATAAACGTGGAATATTGGACGCATCTAAAAGACTGTCATTATTAAGATAATGGATCTTCATCATCTTATAAAAAAATTTCCTCCTAGAAAAAGTTATTGGGTTTCATCTCGTTCTCCAGAGTGGCTTTACAATTTTTTTTTTTTTTTTTTTATTGTTCTTGTGATAGTCGTGTTACTAATCAACAATACTTAGTTAAAGACTGGCAAAAATGTGATAATTTCATTCAGGATAGGAAAATATTAACAATTTCCTATTTGTGAGAATTATCGAGTTACTTTAGCACCTTACAAATAAAACTAAGATTTAGGAAAAATTTCTTCAAAGCATTAAGATAAAAAGGAGGGGGATGGTTTTAGATATTTATCTCAAGTTTTCCCCGAGTTTAAATGAAGATAAATTTAATGAGTGATTAAATATTAAAATTCAAATCAGAATTGTACTACGTGACCCATTTGTACTGTTTGTAAGCAAGTTAAAGCAAAATGAAATAACAGGGTGGAAATCATTCGAAGGTGTTGTTCAAGAGTTTCTTGGCAATAAAAAGCTGAAAATAGTGATCTATTAAATTAAAAACTCTTACTGAGCTATAGAAATTTAGGTCGCAAAATGTCATTAAAAATTCATATCTTACATTCCCACCTTGACTTCCTTAAAATTAGAGTACTTAGCAGGACGAACAAGGAAACAGATGATATGTTGCCTTCTTTGACTATATTGTATACACGACAATGTTCAAACACAATTCTCATCATCCGAGTCATAGAGATAAATAGAGGAAAGTTGTATTAGGTAGAACAAAATATACAACAAATACTTCTATTTTAATTATTCAACAAAAACTCAAAATTATGTTTTATATTTTATTCTTTATATATTGAAGAATGTAAAACCTCAATCTAACATTTAAATATATTATTGAAAAAAACGCAAGATAAAAAGGAGACAAGAAAAAGAATCTCACAAAGTGAGAAACACATTCTAATTAAACACTTAAAAAAGACGTCAACTTCACAAAATAAACTGAAAACAATTCTTAAACACTTCCCAGTGATAAATTGTTCAATAAAGGAATTTCCGATAATTATTTTAAAGTTCATTAGATTGAATATAGGTTTACAAAGACTTTGTAAATGTTTTTAATGGTTTTCTAAATTAATTTAGTGATTTTAATGGATTTCCTCAAGTTTGGAAAAGATTTTAATTATAAGAAGTAATTGTTGAGAAAGTTACTTCATATATTTTATTTTTACAGTTTGTAATATATATATATATATATATATATATATATATATATATATATATATATATATATATATATATATATATATATATATATATATATATATATATATATATATATATATATATATATATATATATATATATATATATAAGAAAATGAAAAGCAAGCAATTCAACCAAACAATACATATAACCACTTCTGACTCAGAAAACACTATAAAAGTCCCTTAAAACTAAACAGACAAAGGTTACAAACCTAAGCAAAACAAATACCTCAAACACTTAGGGAACAAAGCTTTAACACAATTAGCACATATTTACTAGCCTGTTTCCAAATTGGCCCCCATCTGAAAAAAAGCAAATCATAATACCAAAAGCTATAAGACGGAAAAGAAACCCTAACCTCCTCCTATCATGCATGCATGCATTCCCAACAGGATGTGTATGGTACAAATATGTTACATATATATATATAAAGAGTTACAGAGATGTTGCTATATATACGTATGTATATATACTATATATATATATATATATATATTAAGATATGTATAAGGTTTTATATATATATGCTATGTTATATATATTATTGCTATATTATATATATATTAAGGTTAGTTATATGTTATTATATTATATATATATATATATATATATTGTTATATATATATATATACATATGGTTAAGGTTAAATATATATATATATATATATATATATATATATATATATATATATATATATATATATATATATATATATATATATATATATATATATATATTAAGAAAGTGATATAAATAAGGTTGCTATATATATATAAGATTGCTCCAATTCTGTTTCCCCCATGTATTCGTATGTCATTTGTTACTAAATTTTGTTCCTCATTAAGTTATGAAAGATATTGCGCTAAAAATAAATCATAATATATTATTGATATATATTTAGAAACTTCATACTAAATATTCTATTTAAATAGGAAAACGATTCTATTACTATATCAGAAAATAAATATGTGAAAAAAAATTTAATTTCCGCCAATAATAATGTGAAAAAATTTTTAATTATGCTACGAATATTACAATCGAATAGAATACTAAAGCAAAATTGAATTTTTTGAATGTTCAAATAATATTTTCACTTTCTGTAATAACATTTCAGGATTTTCTTGGATTTTCTTCAAGATTATGTAGATTACATTTTGGAAATTATTATTATTATTATTATTATTATTATTATTATTATTATTATTATTATTATTATTATTATTATTATTATTATTATTATTATTATTATTATTATTATTATTATATTATTATTATTATTATTATTATTATTATTATTATTATTATTATTATTATTATTATTATTATTATTATTATTATTATTATTATTATTATTATTATCATCATTTTTATTTTACAAGGATTTGAATTGTAACAGGAATTTATTATATTAATTAGTTTATTTATCGGAAAAATATAATTAATTAATTGTTTCTTCCAAAACATTAATCGGAAATATAAATAGTTTACTTTACCATTATTATAATTAAAAGTTATTGTTTAAGTTTTGAAGTGTATTATAACATTTGGTTACTCTTTGCTTAGAAAGATGTATTGTGGCAAATTGTGTTCTTTGTACAAAAGAAAATAAATGTCTCTTTGCATTATCAGTGTTATTCAGTGAGGTGTTAGTATGCCATTTGTCCATGTTCTGAATTACCATGGTCTGTGTTGCTCAATGAAGTAAATAATAGTAGATTTGAATTCCAAACATCGAAATTCCCTTTTTCAGAAACTTGGGAAAATATTTTAAAAGCTATAAATATAAACTATAAACTATATAAACTATATAAAGTATAAAAACTACATAAACTATAACTATAAACTATAAGCTAACGGTTAGAATAATTTTAGATAAAGAATATTGGCAAAATCCATTATCAATATAAATATCTGGCCTTGTTGTGTGTACAGCGTTTAAGAATATTGAGTTTATGTAAGGTTGAAAGAGAAAAGAGAACTCTACAATAAAAGTTCATTAGTTTTAAATTTGTTTCATTTTATAAATAAATATTAACCCGATATTTATTCACTAAATATGTTAAGGATCTTTTAATGTTTTTATAGATTTAGTTGATATTTATTATATATTATTAGGAATTTTTCTACTTTAGAAAAATATCCTTTATCAAATAATTTTATTTGAATTCTCTAATTGAAGCTTTGAATAAAAATGGTATGTTGTTGTATATATATATATATATATATATATATATATATATATATATATATATATATATATATATATATATATATATATATATATATATATATATATATATATATATATATAACTCTAGATAACAATATATACATATTTTTATATTATTATTGCTGGTATTATATTATTATATATATATTATTATTACACATATTATTGAGGTTATATTATTATTATTATTATTATTATTATTAATATTATTATTGGTTGAAAGATATATTATTATTACATACATAAACATATTATTATTTAGCGAATCCTTATATATATATATATTATTATATTATTATTACATATATTATTATATTATTATTATATATTATTATTAATATTATATATTATTAGATATTATTACATTATATATTATACATATTATATATATTACATTACATATTATTATTATTATTATTATTATATTATATTGTTATTATATATTATATATATATATTATTATTATTATTATATATTATTGGTTACATAGATTATTATTATTATTATTGTTATATAGATATTATTATTATATAAATTATTATATATTGTATTATTATATATATATATATATATTATTATTATTATTATTATTATTATTATTATTATTATTATTATTATTATTATATTATATATATATTATTATTATTTATATTATTATATAAATATATTATTATTATTATTATTAAGGATATGCTATTATTATTATATTATATTATACATATATTGTTATTATTAGTTTTTATATATTTCCATATATTATTATATTACATATATTGTTATATATATATACATATTGTATATATTATTATTATAGGTTATTATATAATAAATAAATATAAATAAATATATAGAGAGAGAGAGGAGAGAGAGAGAGAGAGAGAGAGAGAGAGAGAGACAGAGACAGACAGACAGACAGACAGACAGACAGACAGACAGACAGACAGACAGACAGACAGACAGATAGACAGAAGAAGGTGTTGGTTCTGTAGATTTCATTTTTTCCTTTTAATGGGTTGGGAACAGATTAATAGAGTTTATGATAGAAGAGTATTAAAATTAAGTTAGCGTTACATAGAGCTAAATAAAGAAATATGAAACTCTTTGATCGGATAAATGACTTCCTTCAAAAGAGGGGATGTGTTGTTATAGATTTCCGAAGAGCATCATCATCATATATAATTTGAAAGCTAAAAGATGGATATTTTCAAGACAGTAACCCATATTTGCATTATGTATACAAATATCTGAAACGTCTTGGAAAGAATAACAATGTTTGAATAAATCATCAGATTTTAGGTGGAGGAAGAGGAATAGCTCTGGAAACGGTTGAATTAGAAGAAGAGTCTAAGGATTGAACTAAATAGTAGCATGGCAGCTGTTGTAGGAACGAGAAACATTATTGCTCTATCGAAGAAATTAATTTTTTTGTGTCTGTTTGAAATAGAAGAAACATTGGCCTCTCGAGATTGGAGATGAGGCCACTTCCTGAATATGATACCAGTGTTGCGAGAATAATGCTATATAATTTATGAATTTAATACTTTAATTAAAATAATTGATATTTTATTCAGAATAAACGTGGAATATTGGACGCATCTAAAAGACTGTCATTAATACGGTAATAGTGCTTCATCTTCCAATTAAAAACTTTTCTCCTAGCAAACGTTATTGGGCTTCTTTTCGTTCTCCAGAGGTGCTTTACAATTTATTTATTTTTTTTTTGTTCTTGTTCTTGTGATAATCGTGTTACTAATCAACATTAATTAAAGGTTGGCCAAGACGTGATAATTTCATTCGGGATAGGAAAATATTAACAATTACCCATTTATGAGAATTACCTAGTTACTTTAGCGCCTTTACATATAAAACTAAGATTTAGGAAAAATTTCTTTAAAGCATTAAGATAAAAAAAGGGGAGGGCTTTAGATATTTATCTTAAAATTTCCCTGAGTTTAAATGAACAAAAATTAAATGAATGATTATGTATTAAGATTCAAATCAGAATTGAAATACGTGACCTATTTGTACTATTTGTAAGCAAGCTAAAGCAAAGTGAAACGGCAGTGTGGAAATCATTCGAAGGTGATGTTCAAGGGTTTCTTGGCAATAAAAAGCTGAAAATAGTGATCAATTAAATTTAAAAATTTTCCTGAGCTTTAGAAATTTAGGTCTCAAAATGTCATTAAAAATTCATATCTTACATTCCCATCTTGACTTCCTCCAAATTATAGAATTGGGCTGGACGAACAAGGAGACAGATGATATGTTGCCTTATTTGACTATATTGTATACACGACAATGTTCAAACACAATTCTCATCATCCGAGTCATAGGGATAAATAGAGAAAAGCTGCGGTAGGTACAGCGGGATATTCAACAAATATATTTTTATTAGAATTATGCAACAATAAAAATTATAATTTTTAACCCTCGCGTTTCCGTTATGGGCACTTTAGCACCCAAACATTTTATATATGCAAAATTTTCAAACTTTTTTTTTAATAATTTTTTTCTCCTTCCAGGTATTCCTCCATTAAGGACTGAAGTGACGTCAAAAAAGTTTCAGATGAAAAAACTATAAGGAGCGTAGTATATAAGAAAAAGAAAA
>JABUQX010141848.1:10000-12500 GCA_015478945.1 Trachelipus rathkii
TTATCATTATTTTTATTATTTTTATTATTATTATTATTATTATTATTATTATTATTATTATTATTATTATTATTATTATTATTATTATTATTATTATTATTATTATTATTTGTAGTAGTATTATTATTATTATTATTAGTAGTAGTATTATTATTATTATTTTGATCATTATTATTATCATTACACATATATAATTATTATTATTATTATTATTATTATTATTATTTTTTTTTATTATTATTATTATTATTATTATTATTATTATTATTATTATTATTATTATTATTATTATTATTATTATTATTATTATTATTATTATTACTATTATTATTTACTATTATTATTTATTATTAGTATTATTATTATTATTATTATTTATTATTATTATTATTATTATTATTATTATTATTTTTATTATTAAATAATAATATGTTTATAATTTATTTACCTACCAAAAATTCTTTATTAAAATTTATATGATCCTTTGTACAGGATTCATCAATCTTTTAGTTTCCATATTCCAAAAGTTGTTAGAGTTTTGTGGACGAATGAATTATCAAAGAAAAGTTTCTAATTATAAGCAGTTATGTTTAATGTTTATGTAATATAATTTGATATTATAAATAAAACAAAATGGAAAATATTAATATATTTTGAATAAGATTTTAATGAATTAGTCATTTTTTAATAAAGAAAAAAGTTATTAGAAAAGTTATTGAAATAGATAAAATATATAAAAGAAAAATTCTTCTGGAGTAGTATACAGAAAATCTTTTTTGCTAATTATTAAATTTTTTTTTCTTTCAGTTCATATTTTAAATTAAATTTCTAATGTTAAATTAGGATTAATATGATCAAAATTTCCATGGTTGGAGCAATGTTCGTGTGTGTGTGTAGGTAGGTGTGTGTGTGTAGGTGTGTGTGTGTGTGCAGGTTGTGTGTGTATGTGCGTGTATATTTTATTTCATAAATAAAAACAATGAAAGATTATTTCCTAACAGACCAAAGGCAGGAGGGAATTAGTGGGATTTATCAGATTGTTTAAAAATAATTATGTAATCAGTATTGAGCTAAAACTGAATGGTAAGTCAGAACGTGGGAAAGTAAGACAATGAAGATGGCAGTGAAAAGAAGAAGAAAAAGGGGTTAATAAACGCTAGAATAAGAAAAAAGGGATAATTATAAGCGAAGTTATTAATAAGAAATGGTCAAAAATAAAAATAAATAAAATGAAATCGAAATAGCGAAATAAATCATATAAAATGGGTTTCATATTAATTATCTCTTTTAACTTCTTAGCAAAACGATGTACAAATAAGTGGAATAATAAACAATATTTATAAAAGCTACAAAAAAGTAAAGATAATTAAAGAATTTGAGATAAGCGATAAAGATCAGGAAAGAAAGAAAAAAAGATGAAATTGTGTGTGCAAATAATGTCATGAAAGTTGGATTAAAGAAGACGGAAAAATATCAAATGAAAAAAACGGAGAAAAGATTAAATGACAATGAAAACTAATAATTTGAGAGAAGGAAAGAGCAAAGTAAGCAATGAGTGAAACAGATAATGAGAGAAAAATAAATCAGCGCAAAAAATGAATCTAAGAAACATATGAAGTAGTTCTACCGTGGTTCAATGGGTAGAGCTACAGAGTCGCATGGCAAGGGCCTGGGTACGATCCCTAGTCCGAATCCTAGGTAGAAATTATCTAGAAAAGTTCCCCCCCCCCTAGAATAGGGACATGCCCGGGAGGTGTGAACTTTTAATTATAATAATTAAAAAAAAAATAGAATTAAAAGTTAATTATAAAAAAAATTATAAAATTTTTAATTATAAAAAAATAGAAATAAGAATTGGGAAAGGAAGGAAGGAAAGAAGAAGAGAGTAGATCAAATAGAGTTTGACAAAGAAACAGTGACAGAATGAAGTAATAAAAATAGAAAAAGACAGAAATGATAAAAGGGAAAGATACTATAAAAGTTAGAGAAACATTTAATAAAACACTATAAGTGAATGACAAATATATGATAAGAGCAGAGAAATTGATAAAGTTTTTAGATAAAAATAGAAAGAGAGAAGGTTAAGGTAAAATTGAAAGCGAGAGTGAGAAGAGGAAACAATAAGGGAACTAGCTAAATTACAGCGTTTCCCAACCTGTGGTACGCGTACCCCTGAGGGTACTCGTCAGACCCGTTGGGGGTACGTGAAAATAATATTGGTAATGGTGGAAAACACTAAAAAAGGAAAGAATTTGCCCCGCTCACCGTGTTAGACCGCTATTATAAAATTTTTTAAAAAAATCGTAACATGTAAAATAAAAAATAAAAGCCTATAAATGTCATTAATTTGAGTCTTGATTATTAGGTAACCCTATGAATATTACTACCTAACAAAAAACAAACTTTTTTTTTGCGTGATGGGATTGTATGAGAAAAGGGGGTACTAATGCGTGAAAAGCCTAATCAAGGGGTACGGGAGAGGAAAAAGTTTGGGAAGCGC
>JABUQX010141849.1:0-17094 GCA_015478945.1 Trachelipus rathkii
TTATAATCTTTTTATATATTTCTAGAGATCATATATATTTTCTATAATATCTGCTTTTGCCATTATCTCTGAAGTCATTAATTTTAGTAGTATAATTGAGATAATTCATATTTGTTCGTGGCAAACACCTAAGCAGTTCGCAGTTGACGATTCACAATTGGACGATCTTAATATTTATTGGGATTATCAGGTGGGTGTTTCGTATTATTTATCTTCCTTAAATTCGTAATTATAAATCGCATAAATAATACCATTTAATAAATTACTTTAATTCACTAACTAATAACATGGATAAATTAATATCTTTTAAAATGTAATGTACGTACATTACAGACGTCCATATTGTCAGTTCTATCTATAGAAGCTTTCCTGAGGATCTTTCTTACTTGGGAAATTGCCTTGAAAAGTCCCCTCCTAAGAAATTACTTTACAATTAAAGGGTTAGTTTTATTTAACATTTTTTATAACTTATTAAAAATAAAGTAATGAAATAAATATTCATGAATTTATTTCATTTCACACAGGGTCCATAGCCTGGGCTTGTGTGTGGATCTCCATCTTTTAATACGTCCCATTCCTGGGCTTATGATGAGATTCCCATTTCTGGGTTTGTGTTTATCCAGTATCTAATGGAATTCGCTCTGCTGGATCTTCTTCCTGACTTCTCCCATATCCTCTGCTTCTATCATCAATGAACTGCATCACATCAATGAATCTACTTTATTAATCTTTTGTACAGTTATTTGAAGGAACTAATTACCTTCCTAACTTATAATTTAAACAAGTTTTGTATTAGTTAAAATCTCTTTGTTCTGGACGTTTATGTCCCTTAATTTATAATCTCTTTGTTCTGGACGTTTATGTCCCTTAATATTAATCTCCTTGTTTGGACGTTTATGTCCTTTAATAATTTGTCTGAATACTCGGTGTTAGACGTTTAAGTTTACACCATTTTCGTTATCATTTTTGTTTTGGACGTTTATGTCCTTTAATTAATACTTTGCACATATTCGGTGTTAGACGCTTATGTCTACACCGCTTTTCGATTCTTTTTCCATTACGTACGAACCAGTATATTTTCTATTCGAACAATTGTCGTCATTTGTCTACTTCACAAACACTCTAATTCGTGTTTGTGTGTATATATGTATATATATATAATTGTTTCTCTATCCGGAGTTATTAAAACAATAACAGTCAAACTACACTTTCATTTGGTTTAACCTATAAGGAATAAAATTATTGATTTATGGTTGCTGTGTTGATGAGAAGTAAAATCTACGTAGACACGATCAAAGGCTCTTCTGGTGGCAGGGTATCAGGGTCCTCCTCATATACCCACCTTTAGAGATAGCCTTATTGCTATATGAAAATGATGTGGACAACTGCCATTGGATCTTCACGTCATAGTTAATCAAACGACAAGAACGGAAGAGCTAATTCTGTGTCATCGTTTCTAAGGAAGATCGAAAAGGTAGAGTTTCACATTTGTTTTTGCTGAATTACCTTAATTTACGTTTTACTTTTGCTTATTTTACTTAAAATTAGTTACCACTATTTCGTCAAAGAATTCACGCAGGGAAGCGGTTATTAGTTATCTTCGTCGTGCCGCTTCCCGTAACATAATACACCATTAAATTGGCACCCGAACAGGGACCTTGTGTTCCTGTTGCCAGTCACGCCTGATTGTGATTTAGTTCACAACATTCTTCACAGCATCTTACACTTTCGTTTGTTTTTGCTGGTTCTTTTCTCAATTCTATCGCTTTTCTTCGACACTTATTAAATAAAATTTAATAAATCATGACTCACGCTCAAATCCCTGGATCCCCCAAACCGAATCGTTTGGAGGGATCAGACAGACAGGACTTGTACACCACTTTGGACTCATTAAATCGAGGTCGACTGGATGTCAATGCTACATCCAGGGCCTCAGCACTACATACAAATATACATGGAACAGATAAGCCAAAAAGGCGTAACTCTGATCCTTATATATATAAGGAAGAGTATGATGATGATGATAAATTAGTTACTGATGACATTCAAACCCTTTTAAGTAGGGATGAAGATGATGTAATACCTATGCCCCTTGTAAATGACTTAGTGTCTCGATTTACAAAGGACAAACAAAAACTTACTCAGAGATTAGCTAACAATGATGGTCCGATGCAAAGCACTAGACCTATAACATCTTCTGTTGATGAGCCTAAATTAATATCTGGCATGTCATCACTTAAGCTCGACCATACTGTAGAGCCTTTCCGCTCGCAATCAGGTAGTCATCCGAAGTTAGTTTCGGAAAAGACTTTTCTCGAATAACAACGAATAAATTCTGACGGTATTGACCAGAAAGGTCAATATTACCCTCAATTACATAATTTGAAACCGCAGGTGTCTTTTGTGCCACCAGGTAATCTTGCGCAACAATTATATATACCACCGTTTAGATCGGATAGAGATGTAGAGTCACCGCGTTCCCATCCACAACGTAATAATATAGTAGATACAACGGCCGCGTTACGTAATTTGACACATCCTAATCAGGGATCCTATGATCACCAAGATCGTCACCACCACACCCCTGCCAGGCGTTGCTGGCACGCAAACATCGGCGTCCCTATAGACGTTCGGATTGCCAGTAGCGAGTCTGTCAATACTGACGAATAGATCAAACAACACATAGACCTGTGTAACTTTGAAACTGTCCACTTTGAATGCTGCTAACTCAGTTTAACTTAAGAAGTACAATGGTTGGAAGGTCGTCGATCCACGGAAGGTTAATATGAGGGCTAGACAAGACCTCATACTGTATTTGGGTGATTTTGAGGCTTACTGGCAGCCTGCATTACCCCAAACGCACTAACAATATGGTTGCGATTACACCGGACAGACAACTAGAAGAGGAAGAGATTCCTCGGTCTCTTTTTAAGAATTAATAACCAAAGACGAAATTATTTCTGCTGTCGAGAATCGTTAGTTAATTAATTTATCATGATGAGAGCTTTGACTCAAAAGGAATGTAGATTACTGGAAAGCAGCCTATGTGGCTTTTACAGTAATCGCGGGAGGAGCATACGTATGTATGCTGCCAGTAGAATTGGCTCAGCTCATCCTGGTTTTTGATATAAAGAACAGGACTAAACGGATAGCGTTTTATGCAGTCTACCTCATCATATAGAGAAAACGTAAAGTATATAAAAAAGATACAGAGGTTGCCATTATAGGCAGAACTGGCTTTTTGGGAAGATAGTACATAGGTTTCGTGGATTCATTGGAAGGCGATGTAAGAAACGAATCAAATTCATGTCCAGCTTCCCGCCGGTAGAAATGTAAAAAACAGGCCACAGAATGTTTGAAACATCCAAAGCGATAGAAGTAATAATGATTCAGTAAGTGGTAACATGCCAGAAGCTCAACGTAGGTGAAAGCAAGAAAAAAAAAACGGGATAATAACAATCAACAGAGACTCCCTAATAACCATAACATAAGGGGTCCCAAAAGTAGCTATCCTGTTCCTCCTCAAGGAAAACAGTCAGGTAGTAGATTTTATCGGGATAACCTTCGTAGTTCGCTGCCGTTCAAAAATAATGGGCAGGGTAAATATGTTGTGAAAGATCCTCGTTCTTCCTATAAGGATGACAGGAAAACTATTATCTGTGAGTTCTGTGAAAAATCCGGTCATTGTATGAAAGATTGTTATAAATACCTGGGGGTTTGCAGTTACTGTAGGAAGAAGGGAAATAGGAGGTTTGAGTGTAGATCTTATAATTCACAAAGAAATTCACCGAATAGGCGGAGAGTGGAGTGCTCTTTTTGCTGTGGTCCACACCCCGGCATTAGGTGCAATGCCAAAAGACTGCCTAACCATTCTGAGGATCAATCTCCTCATAGTCGTACAGGTGCGATAAAAAAAGTATATTATAGGTCAAATAACGATAAAAATCCCCAAAGGGTTGCTTCTCAACCGATTAGATCTGCTCCTTCTCCATCGCAATATTTGGATAGGTCAGTGGAAAATGATATCTCCCGGGAAAATGAATATGGATTGGCGGTTGTTAAATCACAACCACTCAAATCCCAACAACAGCCGTTAAACCAACGGTCTCCCCGGAAATGAACCGATCGGGGGAGAACAAGAGAGAATGGTTCACCATTAGTCGTCGATAAGATCGAAAACATAGACAATAATAAAAAATCTGTGCCTGTGATTGAGAGTGCGTTGCGTACTGTGCGGGTGACTTGTGCGTACATATCGACCGATCCCTTGATAATTACAGTTGCATTTAAACCTAATAGTTCTGGCTCATACGCATGTATGATAGACAGCGGGGCCGGGATTAGCTTGATGGGTCTCGAGTTGTATAATAATCATTTAAAAAGTATTCCCTTACGACTTTCTGCGGAAATAGGAATAAAGGCCGTTAGTGGTTTAATAAGAGATCACACAGTTCCCGTGGAATTTTTTGTTGAAGCCCCTTTATTCTTCCCTAATAGTAGTTTTGTCACTAAGCCCCTTATAATCCTAGTTCTCCCTGCGGAGGCCTTGTTAGAATGGATGGTTTTAGGAGCCGTTGCGCTGAGGGACAATAATTTACTTCCAGACCTCACCACTAGGCAGTTAATACATCGGAAAGATGAGGGTTTTTAAGTTGTAGCTAAGGATGAAAGTGGGTCAATGCCTTTCTATAAATGTATAAATGTCCACTCTATTAGCATTTCCCCTTTTTCTTGTCAAATGGTAGAGGTTACGGGTAACTCAGATGTTTCATTAGCATTGGTGGGTTTTCAGGGTGGTGATGGATGATATTTTTCCAATATCAGGGGTTGTGAACATAAATTCGTGCGGAAAAATTGCTATCATGAACATCTCCGAAAAAACTAAATATATTAGGAAAGGCACTGTATTGGGCCAGATAACGTCCTTGGCGGAGGATGATTGTTGTCCTTTAAATGTTAATACAGTAAAGCCCTATTCACATTTACCGGTCTCATCAAGTGAAGAAGAGGTTTGGACACCTGAAAAATTAGTAAAGGATTTTTTGTTGGATGAGTTGCCTATCAATTCCCAACAAAAACAAAACCTTATTGATGTTTTGATGAGGCACCAAAAAGCATTGAGCTTTGGTGACCATGACGTGGGTGTCGCTACCAATATTACTCATGCTATTGAGGTTGAGAGCCAAAGGCCTGTTCGATTACCAGTTCGTCGATTTCAGGGTCTGTTGGCCCAAGAAATCGAACAGCAATGTCGGTAGTTGCTGGAACAAGATATCATTCGACCTAGCAAGTCTCCTTATTCGGCTCCCGTAGTCCCCGTTAGAAAACCTGACGGTAAATTGCGTTTATGCATCGATTACCGGAAGCTAAACTATGTCACAAAGACTGACTCTTTCCCGTTACCAAACCTAATCGATATGGTTTACAATATGCATGGGAACAATTACTTTTCTACAATAGATCTGGTACGGGGCTATTATCAGGTTTCAATGTAACCTGATACGTGTTGAAAAGACGGCCTTTTCTACCCCCTTTGCCCAGTATGAATATTTAAAAATGCCCTTCAGTGTAAAGAATGGCCCTGCCACTTTTCAGCGTGGTATGATCCTAGCTTTGGCTGGGTTATCCTGGTCTAAAGTTATGGTATACCTAGACGACATTATCATTCTTAGTAAAACCGTTGAAGAGCACCTAATCACGTTGGATCAGGTTTTATCAGCTTTAAAGAAACGGGTATAAATTGAAACCGAGTAAAACCCGTCTTTGTCGAACGGAAGTGGAATTCTTAGGCCATTACGTATCACAAGGGATTCTTCCCCTTTCGAAAAATATAAAAGGGGCATTGGATTTTCCTGTCCCGACCACCGTGAAACACCTACACCAATTCATAGGTATGGTAAATTTTTACAGGAGGCACATACCGAATTGTTAACAAATTAGTAAGCCGTTGTCGTGTCAGACCAGTGGAAAAACTATACAGTGGACTCTGCAATGTCAAGCTGCTTTCGCGAACTAAAGAAAGCATTAATAAACCCATGTTTGTTGGGTTTCCCAGATTACAGCCTGGATGTATCTCCAATGGAGCTTCATGTGGACGCCTCTGATAGTGGGGCTGGGGCGTCTCTCTCGCAAATTCAAAATGATGAACGCAGACCGATTGCCTTTATTTCCATGACCTTTAATGGTGCCCAAAGAAACTATGGGGTAATCGATAAAGAATTAACAGCCTTACGATGGCCCATAAAGTCGTTAAGACCATTTCTACGGGGAGTCAAGTTTGTTATTTTAACAGACCATATGCCCCTAATTTACTTACAAAATAGTCTTATTGATGGTAGACTGGCTCGAACTATGGAAGAGTTAGACGAATACGATTTTTAGATCCGATATATCTCAGGTAATAAAAATGTAGTTGCGGATGCACTTTCGCGATCCCCTATAAATGAGACTCCGGAAAATTCCCCTGTAAACTCATCGAATGAATTTATACCAGATGGATATTTCGTTATTGAGATACTCGGTGGTGGGGATTCCTTATTTAAATGTTTATCAATGTTCCAATACGGAACGTATGATAGTCATCTGGATCTCCATCAGTCTCTCATAGAAGAATTAAAAAAACATCCCCACAAATACCAATTGCAGGGTAAATCAATGCAGAAGAGGTTGCGTTTATTAGCTCTCCCCGGACAAATGACTATTCCTGAGGTAATAGATTCTTTTACTGAGCTATTTAAGACCCCTGTGCATATATACTACAACAAAAAAAACAATTATTCATGGGACTCAACATAAGAAAGAAGCATGTTATATAAAGTGTTTAGGCGGGGTACATTACAATTACCTTATGCCTACCTTTAATGAATTTTCATAAATAATAATGTTCTTACTTTTCTCTACTATTAGAGAGTATAAGTCTTTCGAAACGTTTAAAAAAAAAATTTAAAATAAAATATAATGTAAGGTTGACTAAATACTTTTCTCTATTTCTAGAGAGCATATGTCGTTTATGTACAAATGTACATCTTTTTTTTTCTGTTTAAAAGGATTTATTATCCACTACAAGTTCTTATTTCTATATGTGCACTAACCCTAATCCAAAAAGCCGTTTTTCCAGATTTTCGTTTTAGGTACCATGGGTTATCTGATGTTGCACAGGATGGAAGAATCTTGTCCGCTGGAGATGTCTTTCGGTATCATGATATTCGTCGAACGTCATCACGCTGTAAAGGAACGAAAAATTATATGAGGTTTGGGATATGAGTTATGGTTAATCAAAATGATTAAGCATAACAAGTATTCATATATATTTTACCAAACATTATATAATTATATATGAATTTATTAAATTTATTTTAATTATATACCGTAACCATTTCTCTGCATAAGATATATGCATAAAAGAGAAGGATTAAAGTCATGTAGCATGCATGGATAACATGGGTAACCTCTTATAATCAACATGTCTGTCAGAAAAATACAAGGGAGAGCAATGAGCATTAATCCTGTATAATCTGCTTAATCTTTTATACGCTGCATGTTCTTATACACGCCGCATGCATGTTTATACGCCACGTTTTACGATATATAGACTAAGGCTAGTCTATGCTTTGCCAAGTGTCATTAAGATGTTAAATGTTAAAATTTTAAAAAAAATTTAATATTTACCATCCTACATTGACTACGAGAAGGACTCAGTTCAAAAACTGGAAATGTTTTAGCAGGGATGGCCTGTTGAGTGTGGTTTTAATTATTTTCTCATAACGCACTGTGTGGTCATTCATGTTGGAGCATTTCTAATATTTATATGAAATAACTAACATATATATTTTATGTTGACAGGTATCGTTGTGTTTGAAGATAAAAAAATTGAACTTATCCGTATAATCCACACAACCTTTTACCCGTAACATACCGTAAAAATATTTCCGAATAAAGTTGAAAAATATTCTTTCCATCATGTCACTACTTTTTGTAGTGGGTTCGTCCGAGGTAAATCCCTTCCATAACCTCTTCTGAGGAGGATGAATATATAAGTGGTGATTCTACTTCACACCATTAATTAAAACCTATATATTTCATCTTAATACTTAAGTTACAAAGGTCGTTTTCTGTAACGACATAAAAATCAAAGCATATCATATCTTTTGTTAAAATGTTTCTTCACTTTTTCAATTTTTGAATTTCATTTATTTATATAACTTACTGGTTCGCGTATGGCGGCTTTCTTTTTGCATTTGCTCCGCCACCCTCCATCTTTCATAACTTGGATTGCGTTGTTTAAAGGGGGGGGGGTTCAATTTTAGTGAGGGGGGGATGTTAGGGGGACCGTTGTCTCTTCCCTAAGCCCTATACCTCTCAAGTAATCCATGAAATATTTTGTATTTATCTTTTAATTATCAAAATCATTAGTCCATAATTCATGTACTAAATCGCTTTATTTTTCTAGATATTCTAAGTATCATTTTTGTAATTTCTGCTTTTGCCATTATCTCTGAAGCCATTAATTTTAGTATTTAAGCTGAGATAATTCATATTTATTCGTGGCAATCACATAAGCAGTTCACAGTTGACGATTCCACCATTGGACTCAATTATTATTATTGAGATTATCAGGTGGGTGCTTAATTTAATTCCTTCTTTAAATTTTTTTATTTATAAATCGCATAAATAATGTAACTTAATAATTCACTTAATTCGCTAACTCATCTCAAGGGTAAATTATCTGTCTCTTAATATGTAATGTAAATACGTTACAGACGTCCAAATTCTGTCATCACAGAAGGAGAAGTATTATTGAAGCTCGCTTCCTTGGGAATTGTCATGAAAAGTCCCCTCATAAGAAATTAATTCAAATTTAAGGGTTAGTTTTATTTAAGCATTTTCACATTAATTAAGTTATTAAAAATAAAGTAACAAAATAAATATTCATTAATTTATTTCATTTCACTTAGGGTCCCAATCCAGGGTTTAAGAAATTAAAATCTAGTGCTTATAAGAAATCCCAATCCAGGGCTTAAGAACTCCTAATTCATAGCCTGGGCTTGTGTTGCAATCTCCATCCTATAAGAAGTCCCAATCCTGGGCGTGTATTACGATTTCATCCTAGAACTTATCCATGACTTTCTTCCCAATCCTCTGCTTCTGCTATGAACTTCAATTCCCATTCACGTCTGTCTCTGGATTCTTGTGTTTGAACTTCTGACCACTAGAAACCAACATTTACCTGCAAAGGAATTAACTGTTAAATCTCAAGACTAGACTCAATCTTATTATAATTATTATAATCAACAGTCAGAATCTACTATTACTTATTAGCTAAAACGAAGGAACTACTTACCTTCGTAGCTTATTTATGATAAGTTCTTTTGTATTATTTATAATATTTATTCTGTTCTGGACTTTAATGTCCCTTAATATTTTCTATTTTACTTGCATACTCAGTGTTAGACTTTAAAGTCTACACTGTTTTCGATTTACTATTTCCCTTAATATTACGAACTAGTATATTTTTGATTATCGTCGTTATTTTTGTTTTCTAATTCACAAACACTCTACTTCGTGTTTGTGTGTGTATAAAACAGGTACTCGTCGATATTCTCCTAAAACATAAATCAGTTCTTAGTTTGGGAGATCATGATGTGGGGATCGCAACGAATATTACCCACTCAATATAATTAGAAAACTCTCGGCCAGTAAGGATACCTGTACATCGCTTTCAGGGTCCACTTGCCCAGGAAATTGAAAATCAATGTAAAGAACTCTTGGAGCAGAAAATTATCCGGCCCAGTAAGTCTCCGTACTCAGCCCCTGTAGTTCCTGTAAGGAAACTCGATGGAAAACTTCGGTTGTGCATTGATTACAGGAAACTAAATAATCTCACGAAACCTGATTCCCTCCCTTTGCCCAATCTCATTGACATGATTTATAACATGCATGGGAACAACTATTTCTCTACTATAGATTTAGTTCGCGGATACTACCAGGTAAATATGGAACCTGATAGTATTGAAAAAATGGCTTTTTCCACCCCATTCGCGCAGTATGAATACTTAAAATGCCCTTTGGAGTGAAAAATGGCCCCGCAACCTTTCAACGAGGTATGATGTTAGCTTTGACTGGTTTACCATGGTCCAAGGTGATGGTGTACTTAGATGACATTATCATCCTTGGCCAAACCGTGGAAGATCATTTCCAAACCCTGGAACTTGTCTTTATAGCTTTAGAAAAGAATGGGTATAAGTTGAAACCCGGGAAAACACACCTTTGTCGTACTGAGGTAGAGTTCCTCAGTCACCACATTTCCAATAAGGGAATAGCTCCACTTATGAAAAATATTAAAGGTGCGTTAGAGTTTCCTGTACCTACTACAGTTAAAAATCTCCGACAGTTCTTAGGGATGGTAAATTTCTATAGGAGACACATCCAAAAATGCTCGCAAATTAGCAAGCCGTTATCTTGCCAGACCAGGAGTAAATCAGTAAACTGGACTCCTGAGTGCCAACAGGCTTTCGAAGAACTGAAACAAGCCTTAGTGAATCTGTATCTTCTGGGATTCCCTGACTACAGTCCTGATGTGTCCCCTTTAGAACTACATATGGATGCTTCTGATATGGGTGCTGGAGCTTGTCTTTCTCAAATTCAGGGAGATGAGCGAAAGCCTATCGCATTCATATCCATGACATTCAATGGTGCCCAACAAAATTATGGCGTCATTGATAAAGAACTAACTGCCTTACGGTGGGCTGTAAAATCTCTCCGGCCTTTTCTTCGCGTGTTAAATTCATCCTATTCACTGACCATATGCCTTTCATTTATTTACAAAATATGAGTTTGGTAGATGGCAGATTAGCCAGAACTATGGAAGAGCTTGATGAATATGATTTTGAAATTTGGTACATTTCAGGCACAAAAAATGTTGTGGCTGATGCTCTCTCTCGTTCTCCCATCGATGAAAATACAGAACTCATCACCGACGGTGGTTCACCTGAATTCCTCCCAGATGGTTATTTTCAAATTGAAATGCCAGGTGGAGGTGACTCACTGTACAGGTGCTTCTCTATGTTTCTATATAGTACTCAGGATCGCCATTTGGAAATTCGCGATATCTTGGTCCAAGAACTACAGAAACACCCTATGAAATATAAAATTCAAGGAAAACACTTACCTAAAAGACTCTGTTTACTAAAATTTCCGGGACAATTACCAATTCCAGAGGTAATCACCGCCTTTACGGAGTTATATAAAACCCCTATTTACATGTATTACAATAGTTCGCGACCCATTATACATGGCTCCGGTTTTAAGAATGATCCCTGCTACCTGAAATGTGTAGGTGGCATTCACTATAACTATTTGATGGTAACTTCCGTAACCTTTAATTTTTAGTTCTGCGTTTAACGTGTTTAATATTTAAATAGTAAGCAGAAAAATAAAATTAACTTAAAATTTTCTCAATTCTTAGTTAACGCGATCGATCGATTTCGTGTGCGATTCCATGAATACTTTCATTAATTTTAATAATTTCAATCGCATTTTATTAAAATTACTTTCGTTAAATTTCGGTAATATTTTCATTAATTTTAATAATTTCAATCGCATTTTTATTAAAATTACTCTCGTTGAATTTGGTAATACTTTTAATCATTTTGATAATCTCAACAGTATTTTATTAAAATTATTTGAAAAAAAGACTTAAAACCACTTCTCATAAATTTACTTAAAAAAATCTTACTTTTAAAAAAATCATAACTTCATAAAATACTTAAAAATAAGCTTATTTAAAATTCCATTAATTGGAACTACAATATTGTAAGATGTTTACTATGTTCTTAGGAACTTAGGAATCATAATTTATATAATGAATTATTTATATAAATTTATAGAATTAGGAATTTGTTTTGTTGCGGTTACTTATAAAGATAGAAATCATCGCGTTTAATTAATTCATACCACTCGTTCTTTTAGCCTTCCCTATTTTTGTTTCAGTAATAAACTTAAACTTTAAAATGGGAGAGCTTAATCTTGGACGGGAGGAATGTAGGGGTGCGTGCATTCACTCACTGAGTAATAAGATGCCAAAGATTCAATTTTTCAACTGATCCATATTTAAATTTCAATAGAGTAGCCAAATATCAAAAGTTTTGTGGGTCGGATCAGTTGTGCTATTTATTTCTTTATTACACATTTATGTATGTGCCAACCTTGTCCCTTTAACAAATAATTACGTAACTTAAATGTTTTTCAGTTAATTGAGAAACCATTGTTTAATTGTTTTCTTATATTTATTTCTTAAAAAATTCATAAGCCTTTAGATTATGCGAATTGCGTACAAGACCACAATTGGATACTTTCAAAGGTTAGTCTTTATGTTCTTACTTAAAATATAAATCATTCTGTTTATTGTGAGCATATGTAAACATATATAAGTTAACTTACAGATAAAATTATAAAATTATTGTATCACTTTATAAACGTTCCAGTTCATTCAATTATCTATCAACGCTGTCTTCTTCAATCATCGACGAAATATTAACGTAAACCCCTATCACTCGCGATAATGCGATTCTTTGTTAAAATATAAAAATGAATAGTAATTACTGTTATTCTTCCGTTAATAATAAATAATTAATAAATAATTAAGTATAACTTAAAACGTCATGAAATCATAAATTAAATTAATTTCCATTATTATCTTTCTAGGTTTTAATGTTTACCTGGAAATTTTAAACTTTGGTTTGAAGTTTCTCTTTGGACATTTTAAACTTCGGTTTGAAGTTTCTCTTTGGACATTTTAAACTTCAGTTTGAAGTTTTCTGTTTGGAAAATTTGAGCTTCGGTTTCAACCTTCAGTTCGAGCTTCTATTTAGGACTTCAATTTCAAACTCAGTTTTTCAAACTTCGGTTTGAAAATTAATCTTGTGAAGATCATACTTTTCTAATAAAATTCATATTCCTCTGTGATACATTAACAGTGTAACATAGTAACCTTAAATAATTTCCTAGTAAAATCTTGTTGTTGTCATATTTATAATATAGCTGAGATTGAAAATTGTTCACTATATTACCATTAATTCATTTATTCGATTATTTTACTAATTTATATTTATCAAGTAAGGAACCAAAATTTAGTTCCCTTATTTACTTAATACCATACTTTTATTGTCTTAATGTCTTGAATATTGACATTATTCTCCATTCGGTTTCAATTACAAAAGATTGACTCATCATAATAAAAAGGGCTTTGTTCTCTTTTCTCAATTTTGCCTTTAATAATTGTTAAAGGTTATAATTAATATTTATATGAATGTTTATGTTATTTCTCAATTATCTGAAAGCGCAATACTTGACAGCTAAGCAGAGTCCATAGATTTGTTTTCCTTGGACTTGTTAGAAAGAAAACAAATTGGAGCCCTTTGTCGAGATCTCAAACTTGAATTAAGTGACTCTAGTGAAGGCTTTTCAAAATTATATAATGGTTATATAGGAGAAGGCTCTTTAGTAGATCTTGATAAAGAATCTGAAGATAATCCTGATGCAAATTATTGTGAAAATTGTAATAATATGAATGAGAGGGGTAATTACTCAAGACATATTAAACAAAAGCTAAAGAAGTGAGAGTTGAGGAAAGGGTTTCAAAAGATCTTAGATAGAATACAGTGAGAGCTATATAGCGTATTGATGATTAGAAGATCAGGCGAAACCCTTTTTACGAGAATAATTTGGACATGTGCGAGCTTCCAGCACTGGGGAAAAGTGTACTAGTTTGGAGACATAGGGAGTATAGTTGAGCAAGGGGCGGGGATAGCACGGAAGCAACCTCCCTCAAAACTTGGGGAGGAATGCCATCTGGGCCACCGTCTTCCTATCCTTCATAAATTCCAGAGGCCTATGCACCCGATCAAATGTAATCACAGGGAAAGACATAGGACACCACAACGAGGAGAGGAGGGAGAGAGAAAATGCCTGAAACTCCGTCTAGGGTTGATTTAGTGGAAAATAGGAGGCCGAAGAGATTGACCTGTTCACAGTTGAAGAATTAACAACAGAACCATCAGAGAAGGAGATTTAAAAGGAAGTTACTAAAGAGATGTTTGGCAGGGTAGAAAGATTTGTCAGATGGGAACCAAGGAGGTTGGCGCTCTTCAGTTGTCAGCCAGCTTGCTTTCGTCAAGAGCATCACACAACGATTCCAGCTGGATAAAAGTGGCGAGAGTGATTGGAGAGTTTGTGAAAATTTTCCACCCATACGCACTTTGTCTCCCCAGCCTGAATATGGCCAGGGAGACAAGCACAAATCAGAAATATGGTTTTATGAGGAGAGAAAGATTTAGTTGAAGGAATAAGCACTAGTCCCATCAGCGATTACCAGCTCACTCATATCTTTAAATATTTATATCTTACATCATTATTCCTAACTAAGGTAGCCACTCCCTATCATCTACAAACTTGGAAACTTTACATTTGAAGACCCTGGTCTAAATCATTTATATATGAGGAACAGCCCTTGACCTAAGAAAATTATTCCACGGACCACAAGCATGTCTCCTCATTTCCATTATTAAATACTTTCATACTTAGAAAAGTACGCAACTATTTTGCGGGCTTGCGACATGAAAATAGATTATTCTTGTTATTATTAAGAGGCTTGATCGATCAAAAATTTTGATATCTTTAATAATTTCGAACCCCCTGACCCCCCTCTCTACTGCCTTGGATATCAAGATATAGCATATATATTTATATATATATATATATATATATATATATATATATATATAACCTATATATAATATATATATATATAGCGGAGAGTGGAATACTTCGGGTAAGAAGTAACAACAATATTCGTATTCCACTTTCCATAAATAACTGCGTTTTGATTAGAGGATTAAGAATAATAAAGGTAGGAAAAGAATTAGGTAAATCACCTGCTTTAGTTATTTCTATCAACTCTTCTTCCTTCAATTGAGACTTCAAAACTGGAGAAGAGGTTGATAATACTGCGAGAACACCAAGCCTTCTCCTAAGTCCAAGGTAAAAAGTGGGACTTTGCGGCCAGTCACTAATTGCCTTAATTGTGGGGTGTGAAGTCAGTAAAAGATTTTGTTATACATCAATAGAGACAGAAAAACAGCAGAAATGGGGATGAAAGCTTTCTTATAGGGAAATGATAGCTTATGATAGTAAAGTAAAGACTTTTTCTTTTCCTTATCAGAGTTCAAGATTTTATAAGACAAGTACTTAAGAATATTTATTAAATATAAGTTTTATTATTTACATTAAGATACTGAGGAATTTCAGTTATGGGATAATTTGAATTATTCATTAAAGGTTTTATATACAAACAATAAGATACTGACGAATTTCGGTATCTAATGTTTATATGTTTATATTTGGTTATATTTATATAATACAACTTTGAGAGACTGAGGAATTTCAGTCTAAGAATCTTTATGATTAATTTTAATAATTGAAAACATTTTATAAATACTTAGGAAATATTATGATTTATATTTAAACTGATTAAACGGATTTGAACTGATTCATTTCTTTGAGATTTAACGAAATTGAGAATGTGTCAATTTAGTGATTTTTATAAACAGGCTATAATTTATATTTGGCTGATATTTGTTATACACTTAACTTAAGATATGAATAACTTGCATTGGTTCCAAAGCAAAACCACCCAAAGACAGGAGCTCAAACAAAGACATTCTTAAATAAAGGCAAAGCCAAAAGCAAGGTCAGAAGCTAAAGGCAAAGAATTAAGCCAGACACAAGGGATTAAGCCAAGCATAAAAAGTAAGCCCTAAAGTAAATAGTGGGTCCAGCACACAGACATGACCCAAGATAAAAAGTAGGTCCCAAATAAAAAAAAACTATAAAAATAATAAGAATTAGCTTTATAAACATTGGTAATGACTTAAATTATTGAACTATTATATTAATTACTTTAACTTTAATTTTTCTTATAGATTTTGAAAAGAAATAAGATAGCTTACCCTATCAATAAGAATGTCGGAGAGAGGTCTTTATCTTAATTGAAAAACTGGGACAATTCATAAGGACAAGGAGACCATTGCATGGGTAAGTACTGGAATTATTTCTAGTATAAGTTTATTCAACTCAATGGTATATAAGCTCATATATTTACAGTGATTAAGTTTAAATTATATTACATTAGGTTATTTTTATAAAATTTGTAAGACTAACCTGCACAAATTTTATGCTCCACTTATAGGTCTGTATTTATTTGAATCTGGGATAGAGCCGTTTTAATTTTTAGCAATCAGCTTCAATTTGGTTTTATTGAAGAAAACTTTGGAAATTTATTAAATCATTCAAATAAATAATTATTTACTAGAATAGAAGAAAATATATATATAAAGATATGGGTTAAGAGTCCAAATTGGGAACATTTTAAGCATTATAAATATTAATAATAATCATTTTCATTAAATAATAATAATTTGCCTTAAGACTAAAGAGTTTTATTTATTACAACTCAGTGAAATTACCGGTCCTTAAGATTAATCATACCATTTTCCAACTCCTTGGAATATTGTTCCTTAAAATTAAATAAGAATTTTACCAGTACCAAAACTTAATTCTAAATTTAACCATTAAATAGGTATATGTCTTAAGTCACCTCTCTCTCTCTCTCTCTCTCTCTCTCTCTCTCTATATATATATATATATATATATATATATATATATATATATATATATATATATATATATATATATATATATATATATATATATATATTAATTTAAAACAAAAGGGAAAAGAAAAACTTACTTATATTAGAAGGTGGAAACCTTCTCTTGGAATGGCTGTGGAAGGTGGCGATGGGCCCCCAGAGGGCGTGGTTCTTTACTAAGAAACCCCCACTCTACTTCTCAGAAAATGTTGTGAACACGTAGGGCATTCAAGATATCATTCAACATAAAACAAAAAAAAAGTGACAGGTATTAGAAGCAAGAAATGGTGTAATGGAATTGGCAAAAGTATAGATGTAAGAATAAAAATAATAATAATAATAATAATAATAATAATAATAATAATAATAATAATAATAATAATAATAA
>JABUQX010141850.1:0-7500 GCA_015478945.1 Trachelipus rathkii
CAGTGTGCTGATTGAAGTTTCGGAATTGGGTGTTAAACCGTTTCGCATTATCGTGAAATTTCGCGTTTTTCGTGCGCCGCTTCATATATATATATATATATATATATATATATATGTCTCTTGGTGTTTGGGTGTCGCGGGGGTTCCTCCGCCCCCATACGGGGTATGGAAAACGTCCCCCCTCTGTCCCCCGTCGGCTCGAGCCCCCTAATATTTCTTTTTATTTATTTATTTTTTTACATTTTTGTAATAAGCTTTATATGCGGATTCCAAATACGTAATTGGTTTTTCTGTAAGTGTCTTAATTTTTGAGATATTTCATATTTTAATTTTTTTTATTTTATTTTATTTTATTTTATTTACATTTTTTTAATAAGCTTTATATGCTGATTCCAAATATGTAATTGGTTTTTCTTTAAGTATCGTACTTTTCGAGATATTTCATTTTTGAATTTTTTTTTTTATTTAAATGTGACTTTTAAACAATTATTTAAAATATTTCGAACTTTTGAATCATATCCGTCACCACTTAAATTCTTGTATCATATACTAGTAATATAAAAAAAAAATCACAGAATAAAAAATAATAGAGCCTATATGTATATATATATATATATATATATATATATATATATATATATATATATATATATATATATATATATATATATATATATATATATATATATATATATATATATACATATATATATATATATATATATATATATATATAACATATAATATATATTTATATAAATATATATATATATATATATTTATATATATATATATATATATATATATATATATATATATATATATATATATATATATATCTATTTTTTATATAAACAAATATAAAAATATATAACTCATATATATATATATATATATATATATATATATATATATATATATATATATATATATATATATATATATATATATATATATATAGCAATTTCTTAGATAAGCAGGCAATAAAAAGTACTTGAACATAAAACGTACTAAAATGTTGCTAAAGATGCATAAATAGTTCCCAAAAAATTATAATTAATATAGTGAAGCAAAATTATTTTAAAAATATATTCTCTTTATAAAAGATTATAAAATAAGGTAAAGCCTCACTCTATACATAGCTTATCATTCAATGTTTTAAGATTACTAATGTTACTTAATTTCTAGTGACGCAAGAATTATTGCTGCTGTTACATTTTTTAAGATAACTTATTTTATTTAATTAATTTCTAGTGACGTAAGAATTAGTGTTGTTGTGACCTATATATGTTGTAAATAAAGAAAAAAATGGACCTTTTCGATTTGTATTAAATAATAGGGGATAATAACGTATTGTTAGCATTTTTACAAGATAAGAATTTAATATTACTAGAAACTTAGTGTGAAAAATGTGAATCGCTGTGTAAAATTGCAAAAGTTGGACGGAAAGGGACCACAATAATTTCAAATTGCTGGAGAGGCTATAAAGATCTAAATAAAGAACATTAAACTATTTAACTGTCAATCATTCAGTAACACTTGTAGACGCATCAACAGGAGCACATACAAACTCAATAGAAGGCACATGGGCCAAGGTAAGAGTATAAAACACCTCAATTTTTATAACCTCAACTAACCTAACATAACCTTCCCAAACTAACCTAACCTAACCTAACCTAACCTAACCTAACCTAACTCAACCTAACGTAAATAATTTAAATTAATAAAATAAAAATCGTATTCTAACGTATTGCAAAATTTCAGGTTAAAAGTGAGATACCGCACACTGGAAGATACAAAGAACACTTTACCGGATATTTAGCGTCCTTTATATGGTTCAGGATAAATGGGCTCGATTTTGTTCATCGACGCAATAAGAAAGCATTACCCATAATGAATAAATAATAAGGCTATATATATATATATATATATATATATATATATATATATATATATATATATATATATATACTATATATATAAATATATATATATATATATATATATATATATATATATATATATATATATATATATATATATATGTATAAAAACATAATTATTATTATTATTATTATTATTATTATTATTATTATTATTATTATTATTATTATTATTATTATTATTATTATTATTATTATTATTATTATTATTATTATTATTTATTATTATCATTATTATTATTATTATTATTATTATTATTATTATTATTTATTATTTATTATTATTGTATTATTATTATTATTATTATTATTGTGTGTGTGTGTGTGTGTGTGTGTGTGTGTGTGTGTGTTATTATTATTATTGATATTATTATCATTATTATTATTAGTATTGTGTGTGTGTGTGTGTGTGTGTATTATTATTAGTATTATTATTATTATTGGTAGTAGTAGTGAGTAGTGGTAGTAGTAGTGGTAGTGAGTGAGTAGTGGTAGTAGTAGTGAGTAGTGATAGCTTTGTTTTAATTGCTTTTAGTGTTTTAATTATTATTATTATTATTATTATTATTATTATTATTATCGTATTATTATTATTATTATTATTATTATTATTATTATTATTATTATTATTATTATTATTATTATTATTATTATTATTATTATTATTATTATTATTAAGTATCCACACCTAATGAAAATAATTTATATATATATATAAAATGTTACGTGTGTGTGTGTGTGTATTATTATTATTATTATTATTATTATTATTCTTATTGTTTCTTAGAACTGAGTGTGTGTGTGTGTGTGTAATAATAATAACGCAATAATATGCTAACAACAACAATAACATAATAATAATAATAATAATAACAATAATAATAATAATAATAATAATAATAATAATAATAATAATAATAATAATAATAATAATAATAATAACAATAATAATAATAATAATAATTATTATTACTAAATATTTGTAATAAGTTCATATATATTTTTCGAAAAATTAGAACGCCAAAGTAAAATAATAAATGGCCTCAAACTATTCTTAGCTTAACTCTACTAAAATTGTATTGCAAAGGTGTCGGGATTCTAAAAAAGTACGAAAATTATCATTGCCTGCTTATCACAGGATTTGGTCATATATATATATATATATATATATATATATATATATATATATATATTTATATATATAACATATATATATATATATATATAACTATATATATACTATATACTATATCTATATATATATATGACCTTAAGTAAACCACGTAGCGGAAAATAATTTAGTATTGGAAAAGTTGACCTGGGAAATAAATAAATTTAAAGATTTTAAATTTACAATAAAAAAAAAAAAAAAGAGAAGCTTTATTTTAAATTTTCGAAATATAATTTAAATAACTTTAAAAAATGTGAAAGAAATACTTTTTTTTTGTTTGCTTGAAACCGTAGGCTTATGAAAATGAGTAGCTTAAGCATTCTATTTCATTTTAAATTTTGATATATATGCACATAAAGTTTGCAGAGACATCATGATAATAAATTGATATTTGATATATATATATATATATATATATATATATATATATATATATATATATATATAGATATATATCTTTATCGCTATATATATATATATATATATATATATATATATATATATATATATATATATATATATATATACTATATATATATATAAACACCATATATATATATGCTTATATACCTTATATATATATATATATAAAGAGCCATATACATATATCTCCACTCTCCTCCCTATATCTTTATCTTATATATATATATATATATATATATATATATATATATATATATATATATATATATATATATATATACTAGAGAGCGGAAAATTTTAAGGAGGGGTTTTTATTTATTTTTATTTTTTTTTTTTTATTTTATTTTTTTTTTTTTTATTCGTCAATTTAAAAAAAAATTTATTTTCCCCATTTCCAGGGGCTCCAGTAGGCTCAGGGGATTCAAGTTCCTGCAATACCCGCAATCGTCCACCGGGAGGCCGAGAGACCCGACTCCCTTTCATCTATAGGGTTGTTGTCGGCGTAGGCGCAAAGCAGTTTAAAGAGCAAGCCAGATACTTTCATGGACTTCTCCCTTTCATCTATAGGGTTGTTGTCGCGTAGGCGCAAAACAGTTTAAAGGCAAGCCCGATCCATCATTCAAGTCTCTTCGTGATCTGTACGCAAATGTCGCCCCAAAAGAAAGTGTAACTGGTTCCTCTTGGGGTTTTTCTCAGCCGTAAGGCAACGGGCTTCTTCTTTATCTCTTCCATTTAGAAGGTTTAAACTTTCATCTTGACAAAAGCTATTTTGTCTTTCCTATTCCTCAACTGCAATTTTGACTCAGAACTTTTTACAAAACGTTTGTACTTTCCTGCAGGGAAATAAACCAACTTATCTTCTCTTTTAGGCTAATTTTCGCACCGGACATCCGCCACCTTTATATGTTTCACCGGGTGCTCTCTTTACATATATATATATATATATATGTAATACTTATATATTAAGTAACTTTTACTTATATATATACCATATATATGCTATATATATGTATATGTATATATATATATATATACTCTAATATATCATATATATATATATATATATATATACATATATATATATATATATATATATATATATATATACATATACTATGTATATATATAATATATAACAAATATTCTTTTTAACCAATATATATATATATACATATATATATATATATATTATATATATATATATATATGTATATATATATATATATATATATATATATATATATATATATATATATATATATATATATTTTTCAAGCTTTGTCTTAAACACATCATTTATCTTTTCCTTTCTTGTTTAATTTAGAAACGTATACAATGTATTTACATCCGAAAGGGGCTTGAGGCTGTCTTTTGGCTTCGTTGGCTTATTTTCTCTGTGAAAAGAAAGCAAGAGTTATTAAAAAGGAGGGTCAACAGGAGAACATCTTTCTCGGTTGACCTTATTGAAACTGATCCAAGACAAACACAATTTTAATCTTTTGGGGGATCATAACATACTGAAGGCGCTTACTCGTAAGAATTTTTAAACCTCTCTCAGCGTCACTACTTTGCTGTTGGGAATCTCATTCTTTATCGCCAAGGATCTTTGCGTAGTCGCTCTAAAGATCTTAGTGAGTTTGACAAAGGGGCTGGGAAGGCTGACCTATTCATGTGCTTCCTCCCTTTTGAAACTTATGCTTTAAAGGGGTAGGGAAAACCTTATCGCTACCTAATCGTACTTACTATTTATTCACTTATAGACTGTACAGATACAAAATTTCTCGCTTCCCTTTTTTGTCGCTCTCGGGGGACAAGAAGCTAGCTATACAAGGGGGTGAAGAATCTCTCTCATTCTTACCCTTAAATTGAACAAGTATTCTCTGATACTTGAAAATTCATTTATTTAAACAACTGCTATTTACAGGAAATATTTTAGTGGGAAAGTTACAAACCTTTATCTGAAGGGGAAAGACACATACATTATTGTTAAATCTATATATACTAGGTACCATACAGAAATTTCATGTACAGATGATACATATATATATATATATATATATATATATATATATATATATATAAATATATATATATACATAATCTTTATATATATATATATATATATATATATATATATATATATATATATATATATATATATATATATATATATATTCTATAATTATGTCTTTCTGTAACTTTTTCTTATAATATTACGCCAATTCTGCCTCTCTCACTCTATCTCCCTCGATCACTTTATTGTCCTTAAGAACGATTCTGTGGACGACGTGTGGAATGGAAACTGTGGAGTTCCTTTTTAGAAGAGATAGTATCGGACCAAAGTGTCCCTGGAGTTTGAGTCGGCTTTTACACTGGGGGTTGACCAAGTTTCGACGAAAGGGTCGTTCCCGCGTTTTCTAAAGTATGAGAGGATTACCATCCTATCTCTATGACAGATTATTTGAAGAGCATTCAGGTTAATGCACATTTCTTCGTTGCAGAGTATATTTGAACCGAAAAGGATATCCCATTGTACAGGACCTGCTTCGTAGATCAAAAAGGTAGTCTGTTGAACCACGTCTGATAGTTTAAAATACAAATTAACTTCCTTATAGGGCGGAGCACTGCCGTGGTGGATCCCGTATAAATGCACATCTGAGAGTCTACTTAATGCGATACTGTTTTCTCTGCGTTCCGATTCCTCTAGGACAGGGAGATTAATCAGGCTGACCCCCGCAGCGCTGTCGATCAGAGCTGTGGTTTTCATGCCGACGCGATTTTCCTTGAATGAAATCCTAGTGTCGCAATAAAAGTGTTCGCCTGTCTTACTTATCCGCCTTGTCGGTTTTGGAGGGGTTTGAATGGCAGCTCCTCCTGGAGTTTGAGTATCTTCCTATGCATTATTTGTCTCTAGGCACGGTTGACACGGTGAAGTGGTGGGAGGGTTCTATCGTCTCACTTTAGCCGCTATTTCTAATTTCAGTTCTTCCATGATTCGCAAATACTTATAAATCAGTCGTTCTATACGGACTCGATTATTAAATGTCTTTAAGATTGTCTCCTCTATATCTTTAAAGTCTTTCCATTCATCGACGAATTTTAGTACTTTGGTGGTGATAGAGATTTGCTTTATTAAAGTAGACGTGATTATCGACCTCCTATCTCCTAGATGATCTTGATAGTTCTTTACTACTCTCTTCATTTTTTTGTTTAGAAAGAATCTAGAAGGAGGTCCCTCTGCTTCTAGATCCGTTAAGGAATTGATTTGCCACACTCCTCACGCAAGATGCGAGCTCTTTCGGTAATTGGGTCTGATGTTTCCTTATCATTTTTCCACCATATATGTGGTGTCTCTTCGAAACTGCTGAAGTTTTTCTTTTGTCTGTGACAATTAAAACAGAACCTTTCTTCAGATCTTTTCTGTCCACATTTATGTTTGGTAGGATTGCTTCATTTATAAATTTTTTCGGATAATTATTCTGATCGTCTTCGAGGAGTCTTTTGAGTGCTTCCAAGTGCAGGAATTTCTTCTGGGGTGGTGCCATAGACTTGCATTACTTGAGCTTGGGAGTTCTTTTCTTCTCTTGCTGTGCTGATGGAGTTGACGTATCTGTGGGGGTGAGCCCTAGAATAAATTATTGTGGGGCGTCACTTCATTTTCTTTGGACAACACGCACTCTTCTTTCTCGTCCATCCTCTCATCTTCCACTTCTG
Source organism: Trachelipus rathkii (assembly GCA_015478945.1). Classification (NCBI taxonomy): domain Eukaryota; kingdom Metazoa; phylum Arthropoda; class Malacostraca; order Isopoda; family Trachelipodidae; genus Trachelipus; species Trachelipus rathkii. Next base: position 7,252 of record JABUQX010141850.1, read on the forward strand.
CATCTATTGTTTCACTTTCCATCCCTTGCTCTTCTCCTTCTCTCTCTACTCTATTCATTTCCTCTCTACACAAAACGTTGGATACTTATATAGGTATATCGGGTATACCTATATACACATATATATATATATATATATATATATATATATATATATATATATATATATATATATATATATATATATATATATATATATATATATATATATATATATATATACATATATATATATTTATTTATATATATA
>JABUQX010141850.1:10000-16470 GCA_015478945.1 Trachelipus rathkii
TATATAGTATTTTAAATACTTGGTTAAACTTTTTAAACAAGTTTTATTAATACGAAGAGGATTCCATCGTTACTCTTCGTTTTTGACTGGATCTTTCTGTTGATCCTTTGGAGAAATTTTAATGAATTTAAGAGCTTACTTGTGTCTTTCTAAATGCAAAGACTTATCCTGATGATTGGTCTGTGATGGCCAGAGGTCTTAGATGATTTGGATATTGGGAATGTGTAGGACGGATTCCATGGAGTTTTTTGTAGTCGGAAGGTTTCTTTTCTTTTTTCTTCGGGATATGGCTAACAAAAAATAACTATTCTATCTGTGTTATACTATTTAACAATGCCAACGCCTGAGAAAACTATGCATGATAAATACCTACTTCCATTAATTACTACGTGATAATTACCTTTTCAATACCTTGCAAAAATTATCAAAATGATTGATTCTTTTTTATACTGACTGCTTATCAGAAAATTCTTCTACCGCGTCCTTGGAAAGTTTAACCTGTTTGTCGTCGATTGTTCTTACTGCTTTGCTTCTGAAAGGCTTACTGACTTTTGACTGCTTCGTTGAAGACTCACTTTCCTATTTGTCCGCGAGCATACTTTACTGACTCATCAGAAGATTCTCTGGTCTAATCCTGAGACAGGTTAGCCAATTTAAATTTGCGTTTCTGCCATCAGAAGATTCCTCTGTTCGAATCCTGGCAAGGTTAGCAAGTTTATCCTATTTGTCCCTTTTCTGATGACACTTCCTTCTGTGCAACCCGAGAAAGGGATTTGGACTTATTATATGGATTTATTGTATTTCAGAATCCCTTTTCTGACTTGGGAAAATGGCCTATTAATTAACTGAGGAAGTATTCTGTAGTTTATACCGCAACTGTAGATTAGAGGGCTTTTCTCTTCTCTGCTAATTACCCTTCAGACTAAGAAACTCTACAACACAACTTTGTCATGGATATGCGGGCTTTTGCCCGTTAACTGCAGGCGGGGTGTTACCCCCGTAATTTGGTAATTATATAATCAATGAAAGAGGGTAGGAATCATACGAGCTTTCTCTTTAAATTCTATTTTGGCATTTGGCATAGTATTCAAAATAACAACACAGAAAGATAGTAAATAAAAATAACCATATTTCCCTAAACTCCTAAAACCTTCATCGCCCGAACCTCATCTAACATGTCCCATAATCTATTCCCGAACTCATCTCCTAAAAGAGCATCCCAAAAGAGCTCCATAAAAAAGAACGTCCCAAAAAGAGCGTCCCAAAAAGACCTAGGTATTATATAAGAGTGAAATAAGAAATGATCTCTAATAAATTTCCTAATGATAAAATAATAAATAAATAAATATTTCAACAATAAAATAATAAATAAACATTTCAATAGTGATGACAATATTTCAATGATCACTTTCATAATTGCTATCATTAAATATTTAACTTTTATTACTACAAAAAGGCATGTGTATTTTTTGTAAGAATATCATATTAATTAAAACATTTATCTTTTTAAAACATAGATTGTAATTACACTATTTTGTATATTTATTTTTATGATCTTTATTATTGTTACAAATTAGTCTTCTTTTATAATTTATTTATTAATTTATTTACAAGATAAATGATATATATAAATTATACACTCTTTTACCTCCGGACTGATGACCATCAAGATTTTACTCGCTCTTCAACATTAAATTCTCCTGCCCAAAGGCACTTCTTCGGGACTTCAGAACTATGTTTCCTCAAACAATTTATTCCTGAAAAAATACTAATAAGATTTTCTTTCTCCCACAATTTCTTTTAGAAATTGTAATATATATATATATATATATATATATATATATATATATATATATATATATATATATATATATATATATATATCTACTATACTATCTATATAAATATATATATATATATATAGCTCTTAGACAGAGGTATTCAATTTATATGGAGACGTTTATAACTTTATATATATTTCGGGGCACACTCAATACATATATATCTATATATATATATATATATCACTATATATATAATATATATATATATATATATATGCATAATATAATTATTATATATTTTTATAAAGGCACTGGGTAAATTCAAACTTTATTTGGCTCTAAAAGCACCCGTTCACACTAAACTTTCAACTAACTTTTGTCCAGCACACATAACACTTTCAGTTTGATTCAAATGCTCAGAACAAATGACTCTTTCCCTTTCTCTTACTTTCCCACGACCTAGATGTTTTGTGAAAGTGCAGACTTTGTAGCAACATGAAACAGTCCTCAGATCAGATTACAGGGATCTAAGCCTATGATATAAGTGAATTTGAAATCACATGTGCATACAGCCTCAACATGTGTGTAAAAAGTTGTTTTCAACTAAGTCACAATGCAGGATTGTGAGAACATTACCTGAAGAATGTGAAGATTTTGCGAAAACATTACTTTAAAGGCGCCGTTTCGACGGAAAATAAAATGAGTGCAAGTTACTTGTTTTTCATACTTGTACGGTGTATCAGTATTAATTCCCACATATATATATATATATATATATATATATATATATATATATATATATACCTATATATATCTGTTTATATATATATGTATATATATATATATATATATATCTTATATATATATCTTCATACTATCTACTATATATATATATATATAGTAGTATTGAGGCCATTTGTTCAAATACTTCTTTTCGATATGAAGGGAATAGAATTGTGGCTAAACTTGAATGAATCTATATGGGTTAAGCTCAAAACAGATAATTCAAGTCTCTAGGATATGTATCTATAGAGGGTCGCCCCAGGTCGACACGATTGATATTGCGCTTGCCGTTGGCGGCTTCGAGAGCAGACAAACAGCCACAGGGTCGGATCGAGCCTGATGACGTAATCTCTGTTATATGACAAAATTAAATCAACGTGCGTGCCGCATACATTATGTTATTAATACTATTACGTCGAGATTCGATTCCCGAAGGGAATCGAATTTGAGTCGAAAAACGATTCCAAGGGATCGTTTTTACACCTCCGACTCTGCATTCCGCCGCTGTTTCTTCTTCGCATCCGGTTCTGAGTCCGATATATATCTACCCGACTCCGAACTTATCTTATCGTGCTAAAATTTGGAGGGTGATTAGATGAGGTAACCTCATTGTAGCCGAAGTTACGTCCCCGTGGGTCCCTCCGAAGAGGACCCACCCATTAAAATTAATTGATCGTATAAAGCTGAAATTTGGTGAGAGGACTCAGAGTGTAATTTCTCTAGAAAGAGTTAGTATTGGATTCTGAGGAGTTGGCTCCGGCACAGGTGCTGGAGCCACTGCGGTGCCAAGTTAATAAACATTCATTTAATAATATTATTGGTGATAATATTTATATATGTTATTGGGTCTGTAGATTTCAAAAATGGGTTTCCAGAACCATCAGAAAAAAATAAATAAAAATTAAATAAATAAATAAATAAAATTTCTTATTCTTTGCTTATAACACAGAAAATTTACACGTATTTACATGCCCTAAACCAAGTAATCAGTAAATCAATACCATCCAACCACCCATCTGACCATCGTGATATATTGATCTATTGATCTATTGATATATTGATTCAAGTCAAATTTTTAATAAATTGTAACGTTTTGCATACCTAAATCATTAAATCATTAAATCCAAACCACCATCCAGCCACCCTCACCAATACATTGCTTCCTCTTCATTGATCTGAGTCTATTGATCTTATTAATTTAAAGTCAATTTTTACTAAATTGTCTGTGTTTTTACATACCCTAAAGCAGTAAATCGGTAAATCCAAGCCACCATCAACCACCCTCTGTCCAGTTATTGATCATTGATCTATTGATCTATTGTTTGATCTATTGATACAAGTCAAATTTTTTACTAAAATTGTAACGTTTTACATACCCTAAATCAGTAATCAGTAAAAATCAACCACCATCCGGGAACCTCACACCTGTCCATTCGCGATCTGGTGATCTATTGATCTCTTGATTCAAGTCACATTTCAATTATCATTTTGGATAAACATAACATAAAATCAAGTTCTTTATACAAGATCAATGAAATTTATCTCTAACGCTAACAAACTTTCTACATTTAATAAGCTAACATAGCATCGTATTGAACTATGAATGTAATATTTATGACGAAGCAAACCTGACCGAAGCCTTAAACTGTGAATAAACTGTTAACGTTAACAAACTCACATAACAACAGCAAAGTAACTAACATTGCATACAACAGTAAAGTAACTTATTCACACTTTGTCCAGCATATCTCTAACAGTAATTGGTACATTACTGGTAATATTTAACTAAAAATTTACCATAACCTTGTGTAATTATCGTACAGGCAGCGAAAGTATGCAAACGTAACAAAGTTTCCACATCAATAAAGAAGCTAACATATCGTTTTCTTGAACTAAAATAATGTTACAAGACAAACCTAACACAACTTACACACGAATAAACTGGTAACATTAACAAAAGTCCAAACTTATCAATAGTAAGTAACTAACATTGCATGAAAAGCGTAACCTATTCTTACTTTTCAAGCACATATTTGTAACATATTAACGTTAATCTTACTGGTACAGTAACATTTAACTAAAATTTATCACAACATTGGTTAGTTATCATACAGAGCAGCGGAAGTATGCTAACGTAACAAAGGTTTCCATCAATAAAGCTAACATAGCGTAACATGAACTAAGAAAATATTTATACAAAGACAAACCTAACACAACTTACACACGAATAAACTGTTAACATTAAAAGAGTTCCACACTTAACACCAGTAAGTAACTAACATTGCAAAGCGTAACCTATTCTTACTTTTTCCAGCATATCTCTAACATATTAACGTTAATCTTACACTGGCACAGTAACATTTAGCTTAAAATTTATCATAACCTTGACCGATTATCATACTGATCAACGAATATACTCTAACGTAATAAGTTTTAACATCAATAAAAGCTAACATAGCGTAACAGCGAACTAAGAAAAAAATGTGCAAGACAAACCTGACAGAACTTACACACGGAATAAACTGTTAACATTAACAAAGTTCCACTTAACACCAGTAAACTAACATTGCCTGCAAAGCGTAACTTATTCTTACTTTTCAACATAACTCTAACATATTAGCGTTAATCTTACTGACACGGTAACATTTAGCAAAAAAATTTATCTATAACCTTAAGCCGATTATCCTTTTGATCCAACGAATAACCACTCAACGCAATAAAAGTTTTAACATCAATAAAGCTAACATAGCGTAACATGAACTAGAAAATAATGTACAAGAGACCAAACTAACACAACACACACACGAATAAACTGTTAACATTAACAAAATCCCCATAACACCAGTAAAGTAACTAACATTGCATGCAAAGCGTAACCTATTCTTACTTTTTTCAAGCATATCTCTAACATATTAACGTTAATCTTACAAAGACACAGTAACATTTAGCAAAAAAATGCATCATAACCTTGACCGATTATCATACAGACCAATGACTATAGGCTAACGTAACAAAGTTTTTACATTATAGATGGTAATATTTAACAAGAACTCATCATAACCTCGTCTAAATACCATAATCCCCAACAAATTAATTGCAAACATAACAAGTTTTTATCAAAAACATAACATAAAAATAACAGTTTTTATCCAAACATAACATAAAAATAAGTTCTTTGAATAAAATATCATAGTAAAGTGTAATAGTTTACCAAATTTAAAGCAGTAAATCAGTAAATCAGTAAACCAAACCACCCGTCCCCTCCCCGCCCCTCCCTACCCACCCGTCCATGACCTTTTTATCTTTCCCATCGAATGATCCAGGGCACACACCGAGTACCATTGCGATAAACATGAGTACAAAAATAAGTTCTTTATATGCTAACCAACGAATATATATGCTAACGTAACATTGTTTCCACATTAATAAAGCTAACATAGCACCACCTGAGAACTAAGAGTATAATGCACAATGGCAAACCTAACACACATACGCACGAATAAACTACTAACATTAACAAGAGTTCCAAACTTAACAACACTAAAGTACCTAGCACAGCGTAAAGAACGTAACCTATTCACATTTTTTTCATTCATCCCAAACCTTTTTTTTTTAATTTTATATTACCACTATTGTTTTCCTCCCTTTTCAGTATCATTTCGGATAAATATAGCACAAAATTAAGTTCTTTATATTCTAACCAGCGAATATATAACATAACAATGTTTTCACATTAATAAAGCTAACATAACGTATCATAACAACTAAGAAAATAATGTGCAACGACAAACTTAGCACAAACGCACTAATAAACAATTAACATTATAAAGTTCCCGCACTTAAACACCAGTAAAATGACTAACATTGCATACAAAACATAACCTATTTATACTTTTTCAAGCA